>JBBYHO010261982.1:13205-32270 GCA_038382025.1 Adansonia gregorii | reverse complement strand
TCAGACTACGTCCCTTAATGCCACATCTTTGTATTTACCTTTGATATGATCCCTAGGCCTTCTTGACATCCTTAAAAGCTTTTTCGCTAGGTGACGCAATCATTCTCCTCTCTTACGTCGATGCTCCAGATTGTTAAAAAAAAATTAGCCCGAACAAAATAAGGTGTCTACAGGCATGCATAAATTATTTAAGGCTCAACTCAAGGCTCATTTTCTTTTAAAAAAAACCAACTAAAGCTTTTTATAAACTCCTCTTTGATTTAAATATCTTCACCTTTACTTAAAAATTTTAATGAAGTGTCTTGCTTTACAATAATTAATGAATTTTGCATCAGTTTTGAAATATTTTGGTTTTTTAACCCTTCTTTCAAAATTCACCAAAAATCAAGTTTTTTTCCTTTTCCAGTTTTTCCAGATTTTGTTTAATTATCACTCGATTTTAATGTCATCTTTAAGCAGTTAATCAATTATTTCATTAAATAATCAAGGCTAATTAATAGATATTTTTTGAGTTAACTCATTTTCCATGCCTTATTGTTATTTTACAATATATTGTCATGATTATTACATGTTGTAACTAACCTCTCTTGCTTTGTAAAAATGACAAATGCATCTATGGAAATTTAATTAAATATTTTCTAAAAAAGTTAAGGTAATAATTTTTGGATCGAGACCTTATCTCAAGTCGAGTATCATCTTAACCGGGAAGATGTTAAGGGGGTGCCTAATTCAAAAATACCATTTTCAAACCAAACCTAAAAAGTCATTTTAATAAAATCTCTATGCTTTGCTTCCCTTTGAGGAGCATTATGAACTTCAAATTTGTAAAAGCCTGAGTCACCTACTTCAAAATTCATCTAAATATCTTAAGAAATTATGATCAAATGTCGATAATTAAAACTAAAAAAATCAAATCCAAGATAATACATGGCTAGATGGTATCGATTTAAGGCATCGTGGGGGTTTTAATCTATCCCCACATGTAATCGATTCTTGAACCTAACTTATTATTCTAGTTTTCACTTAGATTATAATATTAATCCTTTTTAAATGAACTTTCAAAATTTAAAATGGTAAGTTTTAATAGGTTTCGATCACACTTAGACCAAAAAAATTAGTGGCAACTTTATTTTCTATCTTTTAATAGCCATATAAGGAAAGTCAAACAAGTGATTCATTTTGAAGACCTAGCCCTGCTCCTAAAAGAAACACTTTTTTAATTAGATGTGCGAAGATTCGTGCCCCGAGACATATTGCGATAATAACAATATAATAAGATCTACTATCGATACTCATGTAAAATTGCAAAACCCATATTTGAATAAAGTATCTGTACATTAAATAAAATATCAATACTCTAACTAAGGTGTTAATAGTTTTGGGTTTCAAAACATTTACATGCACCTTTCCCTTTTTTTCCATTAACCCTATGTTACTTTTCCCTTCTTTTTTTCGTAATGATCTACCAAACTTTCTAAATTACTTTTTTTTTTCATTTTTGTTTGACTCAATTGAATCAACTCTTTCTCCTATCATTTCCTTCACCATATACATCTTTAAATCGATCAATTCCGTCCATAAAATTTTAAAAATTCCTAATATCTAAACCCAAACCAAACTCTCTTTAATTTCTCTAAAAAATTCCTTTAAAATCTTGTGTTAATTGTTTTGTTTTCCTTTCTCTATCACCTCTCCATTATTGTTTATTGCGTTGGCTTGATTTTTCATCTTTAAAATGCATTAAACCACCTAAAATCGACCTACCCACCAAGTTTTTGTAGAAAGGTCCCAACCAACCCCTTCCATATCACTAACCTCGCCTAAAACTCCCCTTATAGCCCCTTAAGTGTTGCCACCATCCTACCTCATAGCCCAACCCTTGGAAAGCCTCAGCTAACCCTTCTAATAACTCTATTCCACCATATTTTACTTTCAAACATCATCCTAAAACCATTATTCACCCAATATACCATTTGGAACCTCTATTTTTTTCGCGCCACCACTCAAAATGAAAACCAAATCATGTGCCTGATAAAATTCCCTGCCTGCCTTATCCACTCTTTAACACTTACCATGCTTTCATGGACTAAAACCATCATCTAAAAATATCTATACCTAATCGAACATGGTGTAGCCTCTTACCAACCATCTTTAGAATTGTGTTTTTTCAACTTTAAGCACATGAAAAGTTTAATGCTTTTTAGGCTTATGAGTTGATCCGATAATATTGAGCCATTAAGGTCCCCTTCCTCTACTCATTTCCATTTGAATTCTTTTACATTATCAAGTAATGGGTGGCTTTCATTCCTTTTGTTGAATTACTTTACCATGAAAATCTTATCTAGTCATTTTTTAGCAATGCCACCTCTATTCATTATGATGATGCTAATGATAATATTACCTTCAGCGTTTATTTTTACCTCTTAGGCTAGGAATTCAATGTTACCCAAACTTCTATCCTTTAGGTTTTGGGATTTCCAAATGAGGGAAACACCAATAAGTAGGCATTTTCCTAACACTATGCACACCCCCAACAATAAGGCACCTTCCTTTTATTTCATGATCATTTCATGCACCGCATCATCTCCCACATCCTTTAACTTATCAATACCAAACCTTCCAAACTCAACCACTCTATTGGTGGCTATACATGCTTCAATGTTGTTGTCATCCAAACCTTGCCTATGTCATCTTTTTTTATCTCACTTGTGTCATTTAAGGCAATCCTTGCTCCTTTGCACAGCATGGCCTTAAGTTACTATTTTAAAGCTCAAAGGATCGATGTTTTTTATGAGTCAATAGTTGTTTGCTCCAAACCTCATATAATTGGCTATAAGATAATGAGCAAGATCGACTACTAATGTCATAATGGAGTATACACTCGAGCTAGACCTATGCCACCATGATTGCAACTAGATATGCACTAACAACAACAAGATAAGCAACTAGATGAGCATGAAGAAGATGACATGGATATTGACAAGTCTCTTCCTTTATCAACCATCGGTGTATCCTCTTCCCCATATTTCTACATGTGCATGGTCTTGACATCATTATGGGTTGGATTAATTCCCTTCGACATCATGTCAATACGCAGTTAAACTCTTTATATATTGATGTTTATAATATTTGGGATATCATTAATCAATTGGCTCGATCCCTTACTTTACCCGTTAATGATCCATCAGTTAATGATGCTTAGATTAATTAGGTTTCTTAGGATTTTTAATGAACTTTGAACTTTTTGAGTTGCAGCATTTCATGTTTTACAAACTCATAACTACCTTTATCATAACATACTCTTTAGTAAGTGTATGCACGACTTAAAAATAATTCTCGTTAAGATTTTCAGTGTGATACGAGTAAGAAAGTAATGTTTCTTGTGTTGGGATTAAAAAGGTTATAAGATGAATTGCTCATCTAACTAATCTTTAATGGCCACCATAAAACGGTTAAAAATTGGTTTTGCCAGCTACGAGTGATCGAACAACTATTAAAATCAGTACCTTGATTTATGAAACTTGAAGGTTAGATTTTAAGGCTTGCGTGTATCAAAGTTCAGTAGGCAAGCTTAGGTGTTCTACGCACAGGGATGGATTAGGAAGCTCATGATGCCCTAAATTGATACCATCTAGTCGTAGATTATCTTGTTTCTAATTTTCTTGGTTTTAGTTTACCATTATTTTTATATGAACCCCTTTAATGTAAAATACACATTTTTTTAAATAATAAACTTGAATTTTTATAATAAATTTGAGTTCTTCTATGTATTTTAGAGAAATGGTGAAACATAGAGTTTTTGATAAAATAATTTTCATATATAATTTAAAGAGGGTATTTTAGATCTAGTACTTGGTGATATGAATATAAAACATTGGCCTAATGATTTTTTTTTTAATATTTGATTTAAAATATGAGTGTTAAATTGACACCAACAAAAGAAACATATTAGTAAGATATACAAATGTAATAAATATTACATAAAAATAAAGTACAAAAAGCATGAAATAAAGGTAAGTCGTAATGTATCTTGTAGTTATCATCAATTATCTTGAAAAAACCCATTAGCAACCTTGAGATGCATTTGGATTTATAGGGTGATTAAGGCAACTGAGGTTTGGTTGAGAAATCTAGGAAACGAAAGACATAGATATTGATTTTTAATGAAATTCTAAAAAATTAAAAAAAAACCTAGGTAGGTGAAAATTTGGTAAGTTTTGAGAAATAAAGCATTTTAGGTTTTTTTTAAAAAAAGTTTTGTTTTTTGATCTAAAGTCAAAGTATTAATAAAAACCTAAATTAATTTTATCTTAAAATGATTCGACCTTGATCCATGCCTAATGTGATCCATATGTGACCTATATTTGTGTTGGGATACTAATCGAACTCAGTTTAAAACATCCAAATGCCTTGAAAAAGTGGACCTAGGATAACTACTTAAATTTGACTAAAGACAAACAAAGGATAACATTGCATTATCTAGCTTCTTGATTTTATTTTCAATTCATCCAAAAATTTGCAAGCAAACGAGATACTATTAGAAAGGTGACTTAAGGATGTATAATATAAAAGTATTAAAAAATCCCATAAAATAGAATTCTATGAGAAAATAATTTTTAAATTCAAACCCAATTTAGCATTGACAATAGGCTTAGGGGAAAAGGTGTAGCAAACTTTGAAAAATTACCCTAGACTCATGCGAACTCATAAGTTGCAAATGATAAATCATCAAAAATGAAATTTCATGTAAATTTTGAAAAAAAAATTATTTCAAAAAATCATGACAAATCATTTAGTGTTTAAAACAGCTTGTACTGAAGTATGATTGCTGGTCACAAGGGTGTCAAATAGTATGCAATCAAAAAACTGTAACTCCATCATTTGTTCTTCTCTCGAGCATACAAGAACTCATAAAAAAGCTAACTCGGTGATATTTAAGGGAAAATTGTTAGAAAAATTCAAAAAAGTCATTTAAGGCTCAAAAATAATTTTCAAGTTAATATTCCAATTAGGCTACGAACATGCAAATCTCTATCACTAAAGGTCATGGCTGTAGGTTCATTAGTAAATCCAAAGTCCTGGAGAGTTTAGGCTAGTGTATGATCCATTAGCCTAGCAATTTAGCCCCAACAACCACAAAGCTCAATAACAAGGCATTTCATCAAATAGGTTATAAAATATTTTTGATGACCTTAAAAAAATATTTATTTGGCTTTATTTGGCCATGTATCCAAGTAGAAATAGATTGATTTACCCTAAGCTTGATAGCATCAAGTGATTGAAATCATGGACCATGATTAATCCCATCGTTTCGTTAATCCTAGTCCATTTTAGGTATAATTTTCAATATCAACATAGGCACACATCAAGCAAACATTTTAGCAAACATGTCATTAACTAAAATGCATATCAATGGCATCAAACACTTAAGCCACGATTAAGGACACTTGGTATGACATTTTAACAAACATTTAATGGTAAAAAAATGATAGCATATATACCACGGTCATGTTTTTATCAACATATTAGATATAAGTCATGACAAAACAAAAAATACCTAGTCATGAAATCCAATTTGGCCAAATTATAAAAAGTTATGGGAAGGAATTTTTAGCCATCACAATGCACCAATATATCATTAATCGCAAATCAAACCAATGGCTTTATAAAATAAATGCCAAATATGATATAAAGAATAAACAAATGGAAAAGGTCAAGAAAATATACTCAGCAGCTTTAAAACTTGCTTGCCTACCCTTTTTTGCTCTTAGCTAAGGCTTTATTTCAACTTTTTTTTTCTTTATTCGTTATTTTAACTTTTTTTCTTTATTGTCACCAAACCTTTTCAAAATCCCTTTTATTTCCTTTCCAAATTTTAAGGCTACTTTTGCTAATTGGGATAAATGCTTTTGGTGACTATAAAAGTGTTAGTGTTGAGCATTCTAGTGTTAAACGAAATGCCAAAATGAACCTTTTAAATGAAGGTTAGTTGGCTAGGAAAAGCTTAGAGGTAAAGGGCAATTTTGCATCCAATTTCATGAGTCACCTCGTGGACTATGTTGTGTTTTCAACCTATGATTAGTTAGCCAAGCTACCTCCTTAGGGGCTAGCTAAGGTAAGAGTTCAATAATGTTCTCCCTAAATTTAGCTTGACTTACCCTACGCCGGATGGCATCAAGTGATTAAAACCATGGACCATAATTAATCCCATGATTTAGGTTAATTTTAGTCCATGTTAGGTATAATTTCTAAAATCAGCATAGGGACACATCAAGCAAACATTTCAACAACATATCATGAACTAAAATGTATATCAATGGCGTGAAACACTCAAGGCATGGTTAAGCACACTTAATATGACATTTTAACAAACAATTGATGATAAAAAAATAGCATAGACATCATATGGTCATGCTTTTATGAACATATATAGATATAAATCATGATATGAACTGCAACAAAAATACGCTTTTATGAACATATATAGATATAAATCATGATATGAACTACAACAAAAATACTAAGTCATGAGATCAAGGCTGGTCATATTATAATGAGTTATGGGGTAGGGAATTTTTAGGCCTCACAATAGATCAATATATCATTCATCAAAAAAATTAAACTAGTGGCTCACTAGAATAAATAGATAGAAAAGGTCAACAAAATATACTCTACAACTTTAAAACCTAGCTTGCTTGCCCTTCTTAACTTTCAACCAAGGTGCCATTTCAATTTTTTTTCTTTTTCCTTTGTCACCACTAAAGCTTTACAAAATCCTCGTTATTTATTTTCTAATTTTTTAAGCCTATTTTTGTAGATAAAGGCTTTGGTGGCTATAAAAGTGTTAGTCACTGAGCATTATGGTGTCAAAAGAAAGGCCAAAATGTGCCTTTTAAATGAAAGTTGGTCGGTCAAGCAAAACCTAGTGGTAAAGGGCAATTTTGCATCCAATTTGGTGAGTTACCTTATATACTATGCTATGTTTTCAACCTATGATTAGTTGGCCAAGCTAGTGGCTAGCCAAGATAAGAGTTTAATAACGTCCTTCCCCCTAATTTAACAATATCCCAAATATGCCATTATCCTTGCTAAGTAGGCCTTTAAAAATTAAATTATAAAAATTAATCCAATTCAATTATATAAAATAGGCCTAAAATAAATAAATTGATAACCACATGAACCATATTTCATTGAAAATATTTTTCTAACGCTTGGCCTTAAATTAAATATTACTTCTAAAATTGGTTGAACATAATTAAATAAAATAAGCCCAAATAAATAAATTAAATAAGCACATGGACCATATTTTATCTAATATATATTTTCTAAGGCTTTCCCTTAAATTAAATTTTATTTGTAAAAATTGGCCCAACATAATTAAAAAAATAGGCCTAAATAAATAAATTTTTAACAAGGTTAGAATTAAATTAAATAATATATAACCTTACCTTAGCTCGGGATGATAGATGTTAGATCCAGGGTTGGACATATGGCCTTGATGATGCCTTGATATGCTTATATGAAGGCTTAGACAAAATTAGTTGTCTACAATCTTTATGCACATGTTGGACATATTTATTTTTTTTATATGCACTCTATCATGTTTTACTTATCCCTTTGATATGCATTTACTTTTACAGCTTTGGATTAATCTTGTGCTTTTGATATAAAAGAGGGAGAGAATTGCCACATAAATTGTTTAAGCGTGATTTAATTGATATTGTTAGTAATTATGGATTTGATATATTATGATAAATATAGTATATTGTGGACATGATATATGAAGAATAAATGATAGTGTATATTGATGAATATCATGGACATAGATATTATGGATATGACATGTTAATGATAGTGAATGATGAATGATAACATACATTGATGAATATCATGAACATAAATATTATGGATCATGAATATGATGAGATAAAATTGTGTTGATTAATAATACATATTGACCTAATGTATATTATGGTATGATACTTTATGATTAACATGAGATAATTGTAAACAATGATAATGGATGTTATGTTATGGATATGACTTGTTTTGGATATGGTTACTGTTAAAATAATTCTATTTTTGCCTTTATAAAGTTTTGAAAAGAATGATTTTATTAGGAGATAGTTTTTGTTGAAAATTTTTAAATGATTTAGGGGAAAATTTTCTCAAGCAAATTTCTCTTAAAGTTTATTATACAAAATGGGAGATTGTTAGCTTTGAATTTATTATGATTTTAATGCAACAAACATTTAAAATTAAATAACTTAAGCCTTAGATCATTTTTTAGAAATATTTGAAAATTATATAAACGTGCTTGACCCCTTAATTGAACATGTTCCTAATGCACATTTATGTCCAAAATATTTTGCGAATTTGTTAAACTCTTTTAAAATGCCATTAAAACAATTTTTAAGAAAACAAAGAGCATGTATCAATACATTACCAATACTGGCATTGATACAAAAATTTCAATAATGATGGGTTTTGAATGCAAAATGGTATCCATACATAACTTCAAAACATTGATATTTTGCATAAGAAGTATATATACTTTATGTTAAACTATTGATACGTCCCCTTGTAACAACCACATTTTTCAAGGGTTTTAAAGGCAAGGCGTTGATACCCTTGGTAAAAGAGTCGATACCTTAATGCAAGATTAAACAAGAAAACTTATTTATGAAGTATCCAATGGCTCTTCTCTAGCCCATTTAACACCCAGCATCCATAATTCATACCCAGGCTATAAATAGGGGTCCACAACACTTTAAAAAACTAGATATATCAAAGATTCATCAAGAAATCAAGAAAGAAAGCTAGAGCTCTTAATCTTTATTCAAGCTATTTTTTGTTCTCAAATCTTATACACTTTGTATTCATTTCATTCACTTGTATCTCTTTATTTGTTGTACTTAATCTCTACAAACACTTACCTACTAGAGGAATTACTAAGTTTGCAAACCATTTCTCATACCATAAAAGTTGTTTGAGTTTGAGAGAAATGATTTAAGTATTTGGGTAGAATACTTAAAAAGATTAGAGGATCTATCTTAGTCTTGAAATATAAAGATTATAAGGTTATTCCTTAGCCTTAAAGATATTCGCTAGTGGATTTGGCAATCATTTTGGCAAGAAAGTGCTAAAAAGAGAGTATGTACCAAGTTGAAGTATTGAAACTCTATACATCTTGTGCTTGACTTTTTTTTATCCTTTAACTCTTTGTATTTTCATTCATTTACTAAGTATTAATCAAAGTTCATAATTTGTCAAAATTTTTAAAGAAACAATTCACCCTTCGGTTCAATCCATGTTTAAGCTAACAAACATAAAGCAATCTATGGACTTAAATAGGCTTTGAGAGCTTACTACAAAAAATTGAAGTACTTTCTCATATAATATTGGTTTGTTAAGTCCACCTTTGGTGCATCATTGTTTACCTATGTTAACAACTCAGATCTCATCAACTTTTTTTTGTCTATGTTGATTACCTTATATTCATAGGGAACAACCAGCACAATGTCAACAATTAGCTTAGAGATCTTTACTTAAAAATCTTGGTGGTTAAAATTATCTTCTACAACTCTAGTTTATCCCTCTTTGAGCATAACTACATTCATGATCTACTAGCCAAATTCAGCATGTAAAAAAAAACAATAGCACTAGGGCTAGCAATGCTCAACTAAAGCTCCAAGATGATAATGGTTTGATGATACAATTGCCTATAAGTAGTTCATTAGTTTTTTCTAATATCTCTATCTAACTAGACCTAATATAGTTAAAACAATCAATAAGCTATCCCAATTCATGCACAACCCTACTCAACTATACAAGAGTATGATTGAAAGTGTATTATGTTACTTAAAGGGCTCTCTCAATCATGGACTAATAATTTGATCAAGCAACAATCTCAACCTCACTATCTTTAGTGATGATAATTAGGTGAGTAACTTACATAATAAAACCTCAACCATTGTTACATCCTATTCCTAGATAAAAACCTTGTTTCTTTAAAGCCAACTAAATAATAAATTGTAGCTCATTTTTGTATAAAAGCTAAATGCAAAGCTATTGCCAACATTGCTACAGAAATTTTTTAGCCCAAAATTCTTTTAGACAAACTTCATTTTGCTCTGAAGAAATCATTGCATTTGTTGTGTGATGATATTAGTGCCATTTACCTCAATGTTTATCCTATTTTTCACTTCAAGATGAAACATCTAACTCTAGACTATCATTTTGTTCATCAACAAGTCCAAAGAGGGGCTTTTAAAGTCTTATACATCTTAACTAAAGATCAACTGGTAGATGGCTTTACTAAATCTCTAGCCAAACAAAGATGTTTATTACTCAAGAACAAGACTAGTGTAGTGGATGACTGTACCCTCTTACAAGGCATGTTAAGACAATACTAACAATTCACATTCAGACAACACCGAGAACTCATGTTTAGATGACACCAGCAACTCAAGTAGTAATTAACAACCAAACAATGAGAAGGCTACAAAACAAACTTTAAACCATTTGAACCACTACAATAACAACAAATATGTAATTTGTAATTCAAAGTAAAGCTTATTTTTATATAAGGTTCTTGCCCTTTGTAATTTAAAAAATGGATCAGCTCATCAAATTTTCTTATCTATGTGTATATATACATATTTAAGAGCTAAATAAAGTGTGAACAATCTTTGCTCCTAAAACCTATCTCAGTTTTTACATTTATATTATATAAAAGTAAGACATTATTAGATTATCTCCTTACAAAAGTTATCCCTAAAGTTTTCTTATTCATTTTTACTTTGCTTTTTATGCTAAACTATTTCTTTTTGTCCTTCACTTCTAGAAAGCTCCCCTTTCAAAAAAGAAAAATCTTAGTAGCACTAATATAAGGTATTTATAAAGCCTGAAGGGAGGTAATCCATGGCTGAGAATTCTCTGAGCCAAAAGGAATGGACAAGATTTTACCAATTCCATTTTGCTCTGTTCACACATTTAATAATCAAAGGTTAAGACTTATTCGGTGCAAAAGACTAGACTTGTATCCATTTTTCCTGCTGAACTACTTTGTTTTAAGGGCCAAGTTATTGGTAGGAGAGGATAAATCTTTTTCTTGCATGCAACTTTCTCTTTTGTCCATTTAATGTTTACCAACTGTTTTTCATTCTTAAGCTTTAAAACATACCTTTTCAAATAGATGGCTCTTTTCCTCATTTTTCAGGCTATTTTTCTACTACCTTTCTCTTTCCCATTCTTTCTTCTTCTTTTTCACCTTGTTTCAAATTTGTTAAAGTCAAATGGTGTTAATACAAAAGTATTCAACCCCTTTATGCACCTAAAAGGACATCCGAATGCCTATGCTTTCAAATTTCCTTCATTTCATTTTTATTTAATTTTTAATTATGTTTTACATATATATATTCTTTGTTTTAACTAGGTACATTCAAATGCACCTTGCATTTTATTCTTTTATATTTTTTGTAATTATTTTATTATTTTATTTTTTTTGTTTTCCTTTTTTCTAATTATTATTATTTCTATCTCATTATTATTGTCATTTATTTATATTTTTTATTTTTTATTTTTTCCTTTTAGGGATTTTATAAGATATTCAATTTTTTTTTTTGTGTACCCACGTTTAGACGACAGTGGATGTATACATTTAAAGTTCATCCTTCTTGTCTTTTAATGCAAGACATGTAATGACCTCAAAAGGCAACGCTAAAGAATAAAAATTTGGGCCCCAAGGATGTGAATAGACTTGTTTAAGGGCTAGGCTACCTAACTAAATTCAAAGGCATGTTCGATATTTAAGAAGGTTTAGACAAAAATATTAGGCATAAAAAATAAGCTTCGGTAAAAAAATTAGGCCCAATTAAAAAAAGGGTCAGACCTTGCTCCAACTTTCAAAGCTTAAGCTTGGTCCGACCTGATTAGGCCTATTTTACTATTATATAATGTATATTAATTTTATATTTTACATATTGTGTAATTTTATTTTATAAAAATAGATATATGTAATATTATAATGCAAAAATTAAAAACTAAGATAAATTATTATATTTTAAAATATTAAATTAATAGAAATTAGTTTTAAAAAACATATATTTTTAAAAAATAAATTATAAAGAAAAAATAATATGGACAAGCCTAAATGAACTTGGGCTGTCCATTTACAAATAAGGACAAGCTTCAATAAAATTCAAAATGCATATTTTGCGCAAAGCTGAACTTGAGCAAGCATATTTAATATTAATATTATACTTAACACAGACATAAACTTAACCTAGCCTGACTCATAAACACCTCTAGATGTGAAGTTAGAATTTTGTCAATGGTGCAGTTAATTTATCAATTTGTAAAGATTACTGTTAAAACTGCTGTAAAAATGAATGTAAAAAAGAAAAGAAAACCTAAAATAAAATGTTTTTTTATATATTTTTTGAGAAAGTACTATAAACATTTGAGCTGCATAACAAGCGATCATCCTTTTTGTTTCATAAAGCTTATCCCTTTTATATCTTAACACTTCAAGGCTGACACCTGTAATTAACTGAATAAAGAAAAGCTAAGGAACAAACAATCAGGGCCCCAAAAGATATGATGTTTGATTTCATTGTTAATGGTGTTCATGTCAGAATATTAAGTGAACAATATTATATAAATGTTTGTCCGAACTAAAGTTTGCCAATTGAAAAACCTTGTTTTCTTCATAATTTCCTTCCCCTAACCTACATTAATTAATCCAAATATAAAAGTTGCTAGATATGGTAGTTGATATGGCCATCAATGCTCATCGTGGGGTTATTATATTATTATTTTTGGCCTAACTTTTTTGTCCATTCTTTTACACTCTTTTGGTCTCTTGTCAGACAGCGTTTTGTCATGTTTTCTTAGCACTTTTGTGTGGGGATGAACTATTTTAATTAATATTAATTTAACTTCATGCAGACATACTTTGTTACACATTTTTTAGACCAAATCATAAGCATTGGGAAACGTAAAGCCAGCTTCCACCCAGTTTGGTGAGCAAGAAAATGTAATGTAATGATAACATAATTGATGGCAACTTTAATTTTCACACTCTCCTACAAGGCAAGGGTATGCAAATATGCCGTGTATCATGATCACAAAATTGAAAACTGAAAATCAAATCGATGGAGGCCAAATGAAACAACCAGAAACCAGGCATTTAATTATTAAAAAAGAAAATCCTCCATTAAATTGCGGTCTCATTTATCAAGAAACAATTATCTATATATGCTCCAAAACCTAATTTCCCTTTATGCTAAATGTAAACCAATTATGCAACCCACTAATTAATTAAAGCGTAAAGTTCAATATTGAACCTTTTTCCGTACCGAACAAAAAATCAAATATAGTGTCATATTAATCAATCGATCGTTAGAATATAAAGAAAATATAAAGAAATCGCGGGCTTCTTTTTTGGTTAAATGTAATTGTTCATTGAAAAATTTTTATTTTTTTTAAAGTCGTAAACTAATTAAGATTTAATAGAAAAGAAAATTTGGATCCGTAAAAAATGTAAATCAAGTTGAGTTTAGAAATGTGATTATGCTTGCGGAAAGTATTCGTACTCCCACAGCATTCATATGAATCAAGTACCTTTGATCTTGAAAAAAAATTTAATTTTTAATATTTGAAAATAATTTTCTTAATCAACTGTATATTTTATTTAAAGAAACATTGTTTTGAAATGTAATGCAAATTCCGGGCATAACATATATTTCCTGTATTCTCCAATAACTTGACATAATATAGAAAAGATCTCGTTTAAGAGTTCTCATTTCGTTCCCTTAAGAAGATATTTCTTCAATAATTGTTGAAATTCACTCCGATAACTTAAAAGAGACTTAAAAATTATTTTCACTTGAGAATCTTACCTTATTTATTTTCAAGAAAGAAACCCTATCCTATTTCTTTGCATGCAAAAATTTGTTTTAACTTATAAATTCAGTATTGATGGAATGAATATGATAAAAGATAGATAAGCATAAATGATAAAGAGTAATTAAAATGGCAAGCATAAACTTCAAGCAAAAACGATAATTTTCTTGGTGTTGGTGTGTTTTAATCAAAGAAGAAAACGTCTTCTTTAATGACCAAAAATAGATAAATAAAATTTCTAAACTATTTATTTTTGTAGTCTAAACTTACAATTATTCACAATTTAAATTCCTTAATTTATATAAAGTTTTTTAATGACATTTATTATTGTGAGTCTAGAAAACATACAATTACACTTAATTACATTGCCGAAGTTATGAAGAAAAAATGAATTGTTAAATTAATTGCTTTTATTCATTTTGTTTTAATCCTATGCTATAAATAGGATTCGAGTTTCATTTTCACAGCATCCAATTTTGAAGAAATAAATCTCTCTATTAATTGTTTCATTGTTACTTTTAATAAGATTTTCTAAATCTTTTAAGAGTACTAATTAATTGAGTGAAGAAAGTGTTGATTTTGGTAGAGTTTCTACCTTTTAACTTGTGCAAGTTAGCAAGGTATACAATAGGTGATTGGGCTTATATCCTGGGGGATGACATGCAATAAAACCTATTTGCATCTATTTTTATCACCGAAAAGGCACATATTGTTTCAAGAGAGAGACTTGGTTCATGCTTGAATCTCCATCACCCTCTTTTCAATTGTTAGATTTGTGATAATTTGATAGTAGCAAATTGATCTATTAGTCCTATCCAGAAGGAACTCGATAATAGTAAATTAATCTTCCAATCCTATACTGAAGAATTATAGCGCAACATTCTCTAACAATTTGAGACAATACTTAATTATGGAAAACGTCATTGAAAGTTAGCCTAAGACTACTTAAGCTAGTGACTTGAACAATCTTTTCTGCTTTCATGGTGCAAATTTTAAAAGATGGAAGCAAAAGACTTTTTTGTACATGACTCTTTTGAATATCTCATACATTCTGGTGGAAAAGAACCATGAGAACTAAAGACATTTGAAGAAGGATTGTATGACACCTATTATCTTAGTTTACAAGAAAGGCTAAATAGTTTAAGACATTATGTTCACTAGTTGCCCAACTAAATCTGATAGTTACAGTTATGAAAAGTTCCAGGCTAGAAACTACTTATCCTTATGCAACAACCCGTCATAGTTATTGTTTCATATTCTAAGTTACTTTTTTATTTTGATTAGACAATTTTCATTTATGTGGGGGATTGTTAAATATCAATAATATTTTAAGGGTGTATAAATATGAAACCATTATACATGTACAATGTCTGTCATGTAGTATACATATGTTGTCATACATAGACATACGATATATGATTATAATACATATTGAATGAGAAATTGAGCACATTCTGTCTACTTCAAGAGGAAAAAAATTAGTTGGTGTTGATGACTGTTGTGAAATCCTATATGGGAAAAATAGTGCTAGTGCTTTATGTAAGCCTAGTTTAAACATGAGGTTGGGCCTTAAGGAGCACCCAAGCTTTTGTGTAAATTTGAGACCTATACAAGCTTAGACCCCACAGGCTTGTGAACTTAGCTTGGGCAGGTTGGGCTTAGGATTGGGTTTAGGTTAAAGGTCAAGTGAGTTTTGTCTTTTTGGAGCTTAACCTGCTAATATTTTATCCGATTGAAATAAGGTGTTTCCAAAGGTTTGCTTTGGATTTCACATTTCATTGGATTAAGACAAGCAATTTTGTCTTGTCTAAATAATTGTTTCTGTTCAAATATTTTGAACAGTTCTATCTAGATTATTAATGGATACGTTAATTGTGAAGTTTTTTTAATTTCACAAGTAGGGTTAAAATATTACCAAGTATCCTATTTATTTAGTTTTTATTTTTTAAAAAAATATATATTCAGAATACATGACAATATTTTAATTTTGTTTGCACTATCAATATACCAAGTAATTATTCTTAAGTAATTTTGACTTAACCTTGGCAAACGAAATTTTCAACAGTTTTCAAAGAAAAATTATGTCGCTTAAAAAGTTTTTAAAAATTCATTTTTTTCCATTATTAGAATGATATTTCAATAAAATATTCAATTCCAAAAGTTTATTGTATCGAAAATAGTATATTCCACCGAAACTTCCATCAGAATATTTTATTTTCAAAAAAATTAATCATCGTTTTTTTTTAAAAAAAAAGTCTCTTAAAAATTAATTTTTCAACAAAACATTTGGTCAAAATTGAGTGTTCTCAGCGGAATTTTGAAAGAAGTCATATCTCAAACAAAAAATTCGTTTGAAATCATTTATTTATTCAAAAACTTAAATTATTATTTTTTAATTTATTTTTAAAAAGTTTGTTGCCGAAAAAAATTTCGTCAGGAAAAGTGTACACCGAATGATAATTTTCAGAAATCATTTGTTTTTTAATTATTATTGATGGACTTTCTATAGGTAGTACTGGAAAATTTCATTGCTAAAATCGACGAGAAATATAAAAATTTGCCTCCATATATTTATCAACGTAAAGCACTTCCTTTTATAACTGCCATCGAAATCTGTTAAAAATGATGTTTGAAAAATGCAACTAATAGGTAGGATTTCCATCGAAAATCCCGCAAAAATCTGCTGATAAAAAGTTTCTTATGCTATATTTTCTCGAAAATAAGCATTTCTCTTGCAGTTTCTAAGCTAAATCCTAATCAAAGTAGATAATGTGGTTAAGCTAGAATATCTTTGTTTTAAAAATTTTTGAAATTTTGGATTTCGATACGGTTATTGAAAAAAATGGCAAAAAATTTTCTTTCGGTTGCATGATTCGAAAAGTGAGATTAAAAGCCAAATAAAAAAAGACAAGGAAATATGTAAAGATTAGTCTCAATTGATTTACCTAATCACTCTTAAAAGGTAACATCAAATAGATATGATGTTTAAATCTAAGCATTTACAATCATTTTTTTATTTTTAAATTGTAGTCTCCGTTCTAAAAGAAAAAAAAAACTGCAAGGGTAGGCCTGTGGGAGACAGTTCATTCAACTACGAAATGAAATGCACAAGGATATGCCTCCTTAAAACCTATAATTTAAGAAGGACGGCACATTTGTAGGCAATTGTTGATCAAAAGAGAGGGTTAAAAATTTCACAGATCTGCCTCACGCATCAATGCAGTGAAATAAAGCTCACAACAAATCTTCATTTATGGATATTTATTTCAGGTTATTTTCTTCTAATATTAAAAGAAGTTAAGTACCCCGGCACCTTACATAAACAATTCGAAGAGAATCTTCAACAAAAGACATAAGAGCATGGCTTGGTATTATCAATTAGGAATCATAGTGCTAAATAAAAAAAATCGATTATTCTTTATTTTATGATGGAGTTTATATACATATCCAATAAGCCCGACTCATAGAGATCAAGCTTGAACAAACTTTTTGTGAATTCTACAACAGGCCAAATCATTTTGTTATTTAATGATAAAAATAATATTTTTTATTTTAATTTAATTATAAAAAATATAAAAATATTAATATAAAAATAATATTTTAATAATATAACAAATGATAAAATAGGTTTTTAGGCTGATTTAACTTGACCTGAGCATGAGCAAAAATTTTAAATTTTTGGGCTACAGTTTAGTCTATAGATAGGTTTACCTAATTATAAGAGAAGGAAGAGGATATTGATATTGAGATTTAAATTTTTAACCTTCTAAACATTATCTATTAAAAATAATTATACGAATAAATTAAATTTACTCTAAATTCGATTGCCCAACGTTGGTTCAATTGATTATCTCATTCATTCGATATAAATAGTCGAAGTGATCTGTCTTGCTGGTATATATTAGCGAATGAATTAATTCTCAATATTTGTGTTCGTACGCCGCTAATTACTCGAAAAATTGTCCCAGAAAAAAAGGGATAACCCAAAGAGACAAATAAGCAAATTTTTGTAGTTTGAAAATGCAGCGTCATGAAAATGTTGCAACAACAAAAAAAAAAAAAAAAAACAAAGTAGAGACCGGTAATAGTTGTGATGTCGTTTAAGCTAAAAGAGCATTGTAGCATTCTACAATAAAATAAACGTGGAATGATTTCGGCTAATGTTAGTGCTGGGATCTAGGATTCCATATCTAGTCTAGGCTTCATCAGCCACCATTTGGCAGGAAAATAAAATAAATTAAATTAAATTAAATTAAAAAGAACATTTCTCCCTATTTTCAACTTCTCATTAAGCATCATAGAAACATAATTGATGATAGCAGATTCGAAAGTGAAAATTGGGGGACAAGATCATTGCGTTCAACTTTAGGTTTGATATATTTGAGTTATTTTGATTCAAGTAGTTTGAATTTAACTTTTAAGTTATTTAATTTATTTGATTAAAATTTTAATATATTATCTGTTAAAAGATAAAAAGTAAAATAAATAAATATTTTTAGAAAATAAATATAAATATTGTAATTTGTATGCTTGAAATTAAAATTACGTTTTATATAAATGAAAATATAATGTGATTTTACCTTTTTTATTAAATTAAAATCGTTTGATTGAAGTTAGTAAAGGAAATGAAAAGAAAAAGGGAAAAAAGAAGTTTTCAAAAGAAAGAAAGGGAAACAATATTTTATTCCCTTACTTTGATAGATAAAATAAGTAAAAAGAAAAGAAAAGGGATTGATCAAAACAATGGTTTAGCTAAGCATTGAAAAAAAATAAAAGAAAATATATTATATTTAGATTGCTCCATTTATATCCTTTTAAAGATAAAATATTTGAGTTATCATGTGAATAATCTTGAAATTAATTGTTTTAAATAATTTTGAAAATTAAGGAAAAATATTTTCAATTGAAAAGAGTATTTTTCATAATTAATTCATAAAAGAATGTATGCTTGAAATAATTTTATGCAGAAATTTTCAAAATTAATCCTTTAATGTGGAAATTCAAGAATGGAAATATTTATTTATTTATTTATTGAACAGCAATACTGATTTATCAGAAGAAAAAGTCCATACAACACAAAAAAGCCTATGACCATCTAAAAAGTTAAACCTAAGTTGCCACCATCTAATATATATATATATATATATATATATATAT
>JBBYHO010261547.1:0-32322 GCA_038382025.1 Adansonia gregorii | reverse complement strand
TTCATCACCTTCTTTCATCCTAATTTGATGATAGCCACTTTTTAAATCAATTTTGGTGAATGTGTAGGCACTATGCAACTCATCTAGTATATTATCTAACCTTGGAATAGGATGGTGATAGTTTACAGTGATCTTGTTGACCACTTTACAATCCACACACATCTAAGCTCCATCTTTCTTTGGCACTAAAAGAGCTGGCACTGCACAAGGACTCATACTCTCCCTCACATATCCCTTTTTAAGTAATTCATCCACTTGCCTTTGTGGTTCCTTTGTCTCCTCTGGATTGCTTTGGTAAGCTAGACGATTAGGAATTTTCCTAGTACAAAGTCAATTGGGTGCTCAATCCCTCTCAAAGGTGATAACCTATAGGGTACCTTCTCAGGAAAAACATTACATAATCTTGCAACAAAGTCACAAACACACTAGTCAAATTTGGTCAAGGTCAGTGTTAGTAAACAACGTTTCCTTAAATCGAATCAATATTAAAGCTCTTTTGCCTAAGTATGCACTTTTAACTCTCTCTCTCTCTTTTACATAAGAACATGGTTGTGTCTTAACCTTTCACTCCTCTTAATTTTTTTGCTCACTTTTCACTTTTTTTTCTTTTCACTCACTAACTTCTTCTCTCCTGCATATCCCACTTTCTTTTTCTCACTTGTGCAGTCACTTAACATCGGGCCTTTAATTTTATTATTTTCTCTCATGGCCTCTTTTCTCTTTTCTTTTTTTTTCATCTTACTCCCTAAATCCTTACTTAATGATTGTTGAATTTTCAATTGTTCAAGGTATGTTTCTTTAGGTGATAAAGGAGCAAGGCTAATTTTTTGCCCATTATACGTAAAAGAATACCTATTCATGTAATCATCATGCATAACACGCCTATCGAATTACCATGGCCTACCCAATAATATATGACTAGCTCGCCTAGACACAGCATCACATATAACTTCATCAGTATATCTACAATAGAGGATGCAACAATTACTTGCGTAGTAACTTTAACTTCACCACTATCATTCAACCATTGTAGTCTATAAGGTTAGGGTGTTTATCATATTTCAACCCTAACCTCTCTACCAAAGTAGTACTAGCTACATTAGTGTAACTACCCCCATCTATGATCATGCTACAAACTTTAGCACCTACCAAGCATTTAGTGTGAAATAGGTTCTCCATTTGTTCTGGGCTATCTTCCTTCACATTCAAGTTTAATGCATGCTTAGCAATTAAAGATTTACCCTCAACAACATATTCAAGACTTTCATTAATATCAAAACCATCTTCTAAAAGTGGTATACTCAACTCACTACCATTAGACTCAAAAATAAAATCATCACCCTTAATAAACATAGTCTCTTTATTAGGACAATCAGATGCATAATAACCATGCCTTTGACATTTAAAGCACTTAATATCCCTATGTTTGGAAGGTTTAAAAGATGGATCAGTTTTTGAATTGAAGTACTTTTCTCCTTGCCTTTGTTTGTTTTATTGCCTTTCTCCTCGAAATCCAAATAGTGCTCTCTTTTTTTATCTTCATTTTTACTCTATTTTGGACTTCATTTGCTGCTAGAATTTAAGAAAGACTTGGCTGCCCTCCTTTGTTTTTGTTGCTTTTCCACCTTCATGGTAATGTTCACTAGGTCTTCCATCTCTGCATAATGTTGCAACTCAACCACATCAGCAATTTCTTTATTCAAACCACCTATAAATCGAGCAATTGTCACCTCTTCCTCTTCTTTTATGTTAGCTTTAATCAATAGCATCTCCATCTCCTTATGATAATCTTCTATTGATCTCGATCCTTGTGTGAGTCTATGTAATTGTTGGTGTAACTCTTTATAGTAATAAGATAGCGTAAACCTCTTCTTCATCACTCTTTTCATCTCTTCCCAAGTGGATATAGGTGGTTTCCGGTTCCTCCTCCTATTCTTTGTCAATTTCTCCCACAAATTAGTGCAAAATTAGAGAATTCCACTACTGTCAATCTCACTTTCTTATCTTTAGAATAGTTGTGATAAGCAAAAATCATGTCCGTCTTTTTTTCCCACTTTAAGTACACTTCAGCATCACTCTTACCTTTTAAGGGTGGAATTTTGATCTTGATGGCATTAATGTTGCTATCTTTTCTCTCTAATCTTTTTTCCCTTTTTTTCTACCCCTCACAGATTGTACTTTATCTTTATACTCATCATACCTTCTTCCCAGCTCTTTCTCCCTATTCTTATGACTGTTAATTGATCTACTACAGTTTTGGATTTTACTGGCTTCATTAATTCTTTCATCTATCCCATCCATCCTAGTAGACAATTTCTTGAACTTACTCATGAATGCCTTATACATCAATTTTAGATCACGCACAATTTCATTTTCCCCTTCAAGCAATGTTTCCTTTCCATCTCTACTGTGGGCCATTCTTAAAAACAAAAAGCTGCAAGAACAAGGTTAGCAAAAACCTCATAATTCATTCCCTTTTATGTTTCACTTAAAAGATGGCACTCCACTCGTGTTTCACTTAAAATTGGCTTTTACCGTCTTTTAAGCTTTCACACTCAAGCTTGATTGCACTTTAGAATTCAATTTCCAATCAAGGTAATTCATAAACAACAAATTAAAATTAGGAATGCAATGAAAACACCTAACAAATAACATAGGCACAAAACTAGAAGCAAGAATACCAAAATGAAGAAAGATGAAATGAGCACACAAGAGAAAGATATGTATGCTGTTCAAAATATAGATTTCAAATTAACAAGAATCACATTGTTAATTATTTAATTTCTTTTTTTTTACTTCAGCAATTGATCTATATTTTATTTTATTTTATTTGAATTTTATATGATAGCTAAGGCATCAAATAACTTAAAGAACAAATATAAAAAGAAAAAAGATAAGAAAAAAAAACTCAAGAATAAGATAAACCCAGCAAATAACTCAAATAACAAATATGAGAGAAAAAAAAGACAAGAAAAAACTTAAGAACAAGATGAACCCAGCAAATAACTTAATGAACAAATAGGAGAAAAAGAAAAGCCAAGAGAAAAACTCAAGAACAAGATGAACCCAATAAGATAAATAAGAATTTATTCCAATCCAAGCTCTGATGCCAAATGATGCAGAACCCTAAGGCTAAAGAACTCAAAACCCCTTAAACACACACTTTGATAAGAACATGGACAAGAAGAAATTCCCAAACCTAATGAACCCCCAATCAATTATATGAATGGAAACACATATGATAAGGTTGATTTGAAAACAAGAATAGAATTTGCCACAAGAAATTACCTTTATAAGAATTATATTATTGATGCAATAGAAGAAAACAAGCAATCCTCCCTAAGATGAGTAAAAACTTAATATTTTTATAATAACCAAATCTGCCATACAATGTTCATTATGAAGTATTTATACCCCTTAAAAATAAAAAAAAACCTTAGAGATATAAAAGGCCTTTAAACATGGGCCTCGCACCAAAATAAGTAAAGCCCAAGCCTAATATCTCTAAAATACAGCTCATTAAGCCTAAAGGTTTAAATTAAATGAGCTGAAAGCTAATAAAAGCCCATCTCACAAAAACAAGCCCATAATGAATTAAAAGAAGCCCATATACAAAATACAAGTAGTGGGCTAACCGAAGCTATTTTTTTGACTTGAAATAATTAATTAAACAAGAATTAAAGTCTTCTTACAAATTCAACCCTATTTGATAAGATATGATTCGATTGGTCCTCATTGTCTCTTGAGATTCCATCCTACCAATGATTCTGCCCATGTAGGATTGAAGTGCTTTTTTGAACTTTTTAACTCTTAATCTTGTTATCAATCCATTCAGCATTGCTACCTCATCTTTGGCTCCTTTCCTCTTGCAAAGTACCATGGTTGTGCTCATATCAGAAATAATAGAGATTATTACGTACATCCAAGTTTGTGACATTTTACAAAATAACATTGATTCCAAAATATGGTGGAAAGAACAGCTTTTCTTATCAAGCCAAAGCATCAATGTAATCTATCCCAAGGAGGAGAATGTGTTTATGATCCCAAATCATGAAAAAAAAAAGATTATCACATGCATGCATGTTTTTCAGGATTGACTGAAAAGCAATGTTTCCAAAAGTAGTGGGAAACAATGTTTTTATATCAAGGCAAAGCATCAATATCATCTATCCCTATGAGGAGAATAGCTATATGGTGCCCAATCATGAGAAAAAAGAGATTATAATGTGCATGCATCTTTATCACGATTAATGAAATAACATTGATTCCAAAAAATTATGGAAAGAAAAGCATTTCTTATTGAGCCAAATCATCAATGTCGTCTCTCCCAATGAGGAAAATGTGTTTATGGTGCCCAATCATGAAAAAACGAAATTAATATGTATCCTTGTTTGTCATAAATAATGGAATAACATTGATTCCAAAAAATGGTGTAAAGAAAGGCTATTCTTATCAAGCCAAAGCATTAATTTCATCTATCCCAATAAGAAGAATGTGTTTATGGTGCCCAATCATGAAAAAAATGAGATTATTACGTGCATCCAAGTTTGTCACAATTGATAGAATAACATTGATTCTAAAAGATGGTGCAAAGAAAAGCTTTTCTTATTAAGCCAAAGCATCAATATCAACTATCCCAATGAGAAAAATATGTTTATGGTGCCCAATCATGAAAAAAAGAGAGATTATTACGTGCTTGTGGGTTTGTCATGATTGAAGGAATAACATTGATTCCAAAAAATTATGGAAAGAAAAGCTATTCCTATCAAGCCAAATCATCAATGTCATCCATCTCAATGAGGAGAATGTGTTTACGGTGCCCAATCATGAAGAAAACAAGATTATTACATGCATCCATGTTTGTCAAGATTAATGAAATAACATGGATTCCAAGAAATGATGGAAAGAAAAGCTTTTCCTATCAAGCCAAATCATCAATGTCATCTATCCTACTAGAAGAATATGTTTACAGTGCCCAATTATGAAAAAAAAGATTATTATATGCATCATGTTTGTCATAATTGACAGAATAACATTGATTCCAAACAATAGTGGAAAGAAAAGCATCTATTATCATGCCAAATCGTCAATGACTTTCATCCCAATGAGGAGAATCTGTTTATGGTGCTCAATCACAAAAAAAAAAGATATTACGTGCATCCATGCTTGTCACAACTAATACAATAACATTGATTACAAAAAATGAGGGAAAAGAAAGCTTTTCTTATCAAGCCAAATCATCAATGTCATCCATCCCAAAGAGGAGAATGTGTTTATGGTGCCCAATCATGAAAACAAAGAGATTATTACGTGCATCCATGTTTTTCACAATTGATAAAATAACACTGATTCCAAAAAATGATAGAAAGAAAAGCTTTTCTTATCAAGCAAAAGAATCAATGTCATCTATCCTAATGAGGAGAATGTGTTTATGGTGCCTAATCATGAACAAATGTAGATTATTACGTGCATCTATGTTTGTAACAATTGACGGAATAACATTGATTCCAAAAAAATGGTGGAAAGAAAAGCTTTTCTTATCAGGCCAAATCATTAATGACTTCCATCCCAATGAGGAGAATATGTTCATTGTGCCCAATCATGAAAGGAAGAAAATTATTACCTGCATTCATGTTTATCATGATTGATGGAATAACATTGATTCCAAAAAATGGTGGAAAGAAAAGCTTTTCCTATCAAGCCAAAGCATTAATGTCATCTATCCTAGTGAAGAAAATGTGTTTATGGTACTTAATCATGAAAAAAAGAAGATTATTACCTACATCCATGTTTGTCATGATTGATGGAATAACATTGATTTCAAAAAATGGTAGAAGGAAAAGCTTTTCCTATCAAGGCAAAATGTTAATATCATTTATCCTAACGAGGAGAATGTGTTTATGGTGCCTAATCTTGATAAAAAAAGAGATTAATACATGCACCAATGTTTGTCACCATTGACAAAATAACATTGATTCTAAAAAAATGGTGGAATGAAAAGCTTTTCTTATCAAGCCAAAGCATCAATGTTATCTATTCCAGTGAGAAGAATGTGTTTATGGTGCCCAATCATGAAAAAAAAAAGGAGATTATTATGTGCATCCACATTTGTCATGATTGATGGAATAACATTGATTCCAAAAAATGATGGAAGGAAAAGCTTTTCCTATCAAGCCAAAGCGTCAATATTTTTTATCCCAATAAGGAGAAGGTGTATATGGTGCCCAATCATGAAACAATGGCAATTATTACGTCCATCCATTTTTGTCACAATAGATGGTATAACATTGATTCCAAAAATTGGTCGAAAGAAAACCTTTTCTTATCAAGCAAAAGCATCAATAACATTTACCCCAATGAGAAGAATGTGTCTATGATGCCTAATCATGAAACAATAGAGCCTACTACGTGTATAGCTATTTGTCTTGATTAATGGAATAACATTGGTTCCAAAAAAATAAAGGAGATAAAAGCTTTTCCTATCAAGCCCAAGCATCAATGTCATCTATCCCAATAAGGAGAATGTGTTTATTGTGCCCAATTATGAAAAAAAAAGATTAATATGTGCATCCATGTTTGCCACGGTTGACAGAATAACATTGATTCCAAAAAATGGTGGATTAAAAAGCTTTTAATACTAAGCCAAAGCATTAATATCATCTATCCCTAAAAAGGGAGTGTGTATATACTGCCCAATCATGAAAAAAAAGAGATTATTATGTGCATGTATGTTTGTCACGATTGACGACATAACATTGATTCTAAAAAATGTTGGAAAGAAAAGCTTTTCATGTCAAGCCAAAGCGTCAATATCATCTATCTCAACAAGGAGAATGTGCATATGGTGCCTAATCATGAAAAAAAAAAAGAGATTATCACGTGCATGCATATTTTTCATAATTGACAGAATAACACTGATACCAAAAAATGCTAGAAATG
Organism: Adansonia gregorii; assembly: GCA_038382025.1. Taxonomy (NCBI): domain Eukaryota; kingdom Viridiplantae; phylum Streptophyta; class Magnoliopsida; order Malvales; family Malvaceae; genus Adansonia; species Adansonia gregorii. The sequence continues at coordinate 25,383 of JBBYHO010261547.1, read as the reverse complement.
AAGCTAAAGCGTCAATATCATTTATCCCAATGAGAAAAATGTGTTTATGGTGCGCAATCATGAGAAAAAAGAGATTATTATGTGCTTGTATGTTTGTCACAATTGAAAAAATAACATTTATTCAAAAAAATGGTAGAAAGAAAAGCTTTTCCTATGAAGCCAAAGCATCAATGTCATCTATCCCAATGAGAAGAACGTGTTTATGGTGCCCAATCATGAAAAAAAGGCGATTAATATATGGATCCATGTTTGGCACTATTGACAAAATAACATTGATTCCAAAAAATCATGGAAAGAAAAGCTTTTCTTATTAAGCCAAAGTGTCAATGTCATGATCCCAATGAGGAGAATGTGTTTATTATGCCCAATCATGAGAAAAAAGGAGATTCTTATGTGCATCCATTTTGTCACAACTGACGAATAACATTGATTCTAAAAAATGGTGGAAAGAGAAGCTTTTCTTATCATGCCAAAGCGTCAATGTCATCTATCCTGATATGGAGAATGTGTTTATGGTGCCCAATTATAAAAATAAGCGATTATTACATCCTTCCATGTTCGTTACAATTGATGGAATAACATTGATTCCAAAAAATGGCCAAAGAAAAGCTTTTCTCATCAAGCCAAAGCATTAATGTCATCTATCCTAATAAGCAAAATGTGTTCATGGTACCCAGTCATTAAAAAAAAAGATTATTACATGCATCCACGTTTGTCACAATTAATGAAATAACATTGATTCCATAAAATGGTGGAATATGAAGCTTTTCTTATCAAGCTGAAGCGTCAATATCAGTTATCTGAATGAAGAGAATATATTTATGGTGCCCAATAATGAAGAAAAAAAAGATTAATTCATGCATCCATGTTTGTCACAATGGAGGAAATAACATTGATTCCAATAAATGTTGGAAAGAAAGGCTTTTCTTATCAAGCCAAATCATTAATGTCATTTATCCTAATGAGGAGAATGTGTTTATGGTGCCTAATCATGAAAAAAATTATAACAGGCATCCATGTTTTCCACAATTGATAGAATAATATTGTTTCCAAAAAATGGTGGAAAAAAAATCTTTACTTATCAAGCCAAAATGTCAATGTCATCTATCCTAATGAGGAGAATGTTTTTATGGTGCCAATCATGGAAAAAAAGAAGATTAATACGTGCATCCATGTTTGTCACAATTGATGGGATAACATTGATTCTAAAAAATAGTGGAAAGAAAAGCTTTTCTTATCAAGCCAAAGCCTCAATGTCATCTATCCCAATGAGGAGAACATGTTTACAGTGCCTAATCATGAAATAACGAGATTATTACGTGCTTCCATGTTTGACACGATTGATGAAATAACATAGATTCCAAAAAATGGTGGAATGAAATGCTTTTTTTATCAAGCTAAAGCATCAATGTCATCTATCTGAATTACGGGAATGTGTTTAGGGTGCCTGATCATGAAATAAGGAGATTATTACGCGCTTCCATGTTTGTCACTATTGTTGAATAACATTGATTCCAAAAATGGTCAAAAAAAAGTTTTCATATCAAGCGAAAGCATCATTATCATCTATCCAACAAGGAGAATGGGTAAATGGTGCCTAATCGTGAAAAAAGGGAGATTATTACATGCACCAATGTTTGCCACAATTGATGTAGTAACATAGATTCTAAAAAATGGTGGACAAAAAGCTTTTCTTATCAAGCAAAAGCATCAATAGCATCTATCCCACTAAGCAGAACGTGTTTATGGCCCAATTATGAAAAAAATGATTGTTACGGTCATCCATGTTTGTCATTATTGATAAACTAACATTGATTCCAAAAAATGATGGAAGGAAAAGCTTTTCATATCAAGCCAAAGCATTAATATCATCTACCCTAATGAGAATAATGTGTATATGGTGCCTAGTCATGAAAAAAAGGAGATTATTATGAGCATCCATGTTTGTTATGATTAACTAAATATGATTGATTCCAAAGAAATGGTGGAAAGAAAGGCTTTTTTTATCAAGCCAAACCATTAATGTCATCTATCCCAATAGGGAGAATGTTTTTATGGTGCCCAATCATGAAAAAGAGGAGATTATTACACACATCTATGTTCATCGCATTGATGGAATAGCATTGATTCCAAAATATGGTGGAAAAAAATCTTTTCTTATCAAGCCAAAGTGTTAATGTCATATATCCCAATGAGGAGAATATGTTTATGGTGCCCAATCATTCAAAGAAACGAGATTATTATGGGCATCCATGTAAGTCCCAATGGACATAATAACATTGATTCCAAAAAATTATGGAAAGAAAAGCCTTTATTATCAAGCCAAAATATCAATGTCATCTATCCTAATAAAGGGAATGTGTTTATGGTGCCCAATTATGAAAAAAGAGGAGATTATTACTTGCATTAATGTTTATCACGATTGACAAAATACCATTGGTTCCAAAAATTAAAGGATAGAAAAGCTTTTCTTATCGAGCTAAATCATTAATGTTATCTATCATAATGAGGAGAATGTGTTTATGGTGCCCAATCATGAAACAATGGAGATTATTATGTGCATCCATGTTTGTTACAATTTATAAAATAAGATTGATTCCAAAAAATGGTGGAAAGAAAAGCTTTTTTTATCAAGCCAAACCCTTAATGTCATCTATCCCAGTGAAAAAAATGTGTTTATGGTGCCTAATCATGAAAAAAGGGAGACTATTACATGCATCCATAATTGTCCCAATTAATGGAATAACATTGATTCTAAAAAATGGTGGAAAGAAAAAATTTTCCTATCAAGCCAAATCATCAATGTCATCCATCCCAATGAGGAGAATTCGTTTATGGTGCCTAATCTTGAACAAAAAGGATATTATTATGTGCATCCATGTTTGTCACAATTGATGAAATAATATTGATTCCAAAAAAAGTTGGAAGAAGAAGCTTTTCCTATCAAGCCAAGTCATCAATATCATTCATCCGAATAAGGAGAATGTGTTTATAGTGCCCAATCATGAAAAAAAAAGATTATTACGTGCATCCATGTTTGTCATAGTTGACAGAATAACATTATTTCCAAAAAATGGTGGAAAGAAATGCTTTTCCTATCAAGCCAAAGCATTAATATCATCTATCCCAATGAGGAGAATGTGTTTATGGTGCCTAGTCATGAAAGAAAAAGAGAGTATTATGTGCATGCATGTTTGTTTGGATTGACTGAATAACATTGATTCCAAAAATGGTGGAAATAAAAGTTTTCATATTAAGCCAAAGCATTAATATCATCTATCACAACGAGGAGAATGGGTAAATGGTGTCCAATCATGAAAAAAAGGAGATTATTACATGCACCCATGTTTTCCATAATTGACGTAGTAGCGTAGATTCCAAAAAATGGTGGAAAAAAAAGCTTTTCTTATCAAGCCAAAGCATTAATGTCATCTATACAGTAAGGATAATGTGTTTATGGCCCAATTATAAAAAAAAGTGCTTATTATAGGTATCCATGTTTGTCATTATTGACGGAATAATAATGATTCCAAAAATTATGGGAAGAAAAGTTTTCATATTAAGCCAAAGCACCAATATCATCTATCCTAATAAGAAGAATGTGTATATGGCGCCCAATTATGAAAAAAAGGATATTATTATGAGCATATATTTTTGCCACGATTGATGAAATAAGATTGATTCCAAAAAAATGGTGGAAATAAAGGCTTTTCTTATCAAGCCAAATCGTCATTGTCATCTATCCTAATGGGAAGAATGTTTTCATCATGCCCAATAATGAAAAAGAGGAGATTATTACATGCATCTATGTTTGTCAAAATTGACAAAATAACATTGATACCAAAATATGGTAGAAAGAAAAATCTTTTCTTATCAAGCAAAGTGTTAATGTCATCTATCCTAACAAGGAGAATGTGTTTACAGTGCCCAATCACTAAAAGAAGGAGATTATTATGGGCATCCATGTATTTCACAATAGATGGAGTAACATTGATTCCAAAAAATGGTGAAAAAAAAGCCTTTCTTGTCAAGCCAAAGCATCAATGTCATCTATCCCAATAAGGGGAATCTGTTTATAGTGCCTAATTATAAAAAAAAAAAGAGATTATTACTTGCATCAATGTTTGTCACGATAGATGGAAAAACATTGGTTCCATAAACTAATGGATAGAAAAGCTTTTCTTATCAAGCCAAATCATCAAAGTCATCTATCCTAATGAGGAAAATATGTTTATGGTGCCCAATCATGAAACAATGGAGATTATTATGTGCATCCATGTTTGTCACAATTGATGGAATATCATTGATTCCAAAAAATGGTGGAAAGAGAAGCTTTTCTTATCAAGAGAAAGCCTTAATGTCATCTATCCCAATGAGGAGATTGTGTTTATGGTGCCTAATCATGAAAAAAAGTAGATTATTATATGCATCCATATTTGTCATAATTTATCGAATAAGCTTGACTCCAAAAAATTATGGAAACAAAAGCTTTTCTTATCAAAAGAAAGCCTTAATGTCATCTATCCCAATGAGGAGATTGTGTTTATGGTGCCTAATCATAAAAAAAAATAGATTATTATGTGCATCCATATTTGTCATAATTGACGGAATAACATTGATTCCAAAAATAGTCGAAAGAAAAGCCTTTCATGTCAAGGCAAAGTCAATGTCATCCATCCCAATGAGAAGAATGTGTTTATGGTGCCTAATCATGAAAAAAAAAGAGATAATTTTATGCATCCATGTTTATCACAGTTGACGAAATATCACTGATTCCAAAAAATGGTGGAAAGAAAACCTTTTCCTATCAAGCCAAGTCATCAATATCATTCATCCGAATAAGGAGAATGTGTTTACATGCATCCATATTTGTCACAATTGATGAAATAACATTGTTCAAAAAAATGGTGGAAGGAAAAACCTTTCCTATCAAGGCAAATCGTCAATGTCATCCATCCCAATGAGGAGAATATGTTTATGGTGCCTAACCATTAAAAAATGAGATTATTATGTGTATTCATGTCCATCACAATTGATGGAATATCATTGATTCCAAAAAAATGATGGAAAGAGAAGCTTTTCCTGTCAAGCCAAGTCCTTAATATCATTCATCCGAATGAACAAAATGTGTTTATAGTGCCCAATCACGAAAAAAAAAGAGATTATTTTATGCATCCATGTTTGCCACAATTGACAGAATAACATTATTTCCAAAAATGGCAAAAAGAAAAGCTTTTCTTATCAAGCCAAATCATCAGTGTCATTCATGTTAAGAATGTGTTTATGGTGCCCAATCATGAAAAAAAAAGAGATTATTACGTGCATGCCTGTTTGTCATAATTGACAGAATAACATTGATTCCAAAAAATGGTGGAAAAAAAAAGCTTTTCTCATCAAGCCAAATCGTCAATGCCATCCATCCCAATAGGAGCATGTGTATATGGTGCCCAATCATGAAAAAAAAAGAGATTATTACGTGCATCTATGTTTGTCACAATTGATAGAATAACATTAATTCCAAAAAATGGCAGAAAGAAAAGCTTTTCTTGTCAAGCCAAATTGTCAATGTCATCCATCCCAATAAGGAGAATATGTTTATGGGCCCTAATCATTAAAAAAAGAGATTATTACATGCATCCATAATTGTCATGATTGAAGGAATAAATTGATTCCAAAAAATTATGGAAAGAAAAGCTTTTCCTATCAAGTCAAATCGTTAATACCATCCATCCCAATGAGAAGAATATGTTTATGGTGCCCAATCATGAAAAAAAAAGAGATTATTGCGTGCGTCCATGCTTGTCACAATTGATAGAATAACATTAATTCCGAAAAATGGTGGAAAAAAAAAGCTTTTCCTATCAAGCCAAAGCATCAATGTCATCTATCCCAATGAGGAGAATGTGCTTATGGTGCCCAATTATGAAAAAAAAAGATTATTACATGCATCCATGTTTGTCACATTGACAAAATAAATATTGTTTCCAAAAAACGGTGGAAAGAAAAGCTTTTCTTGTCAAGCCAAATCATCAATGTCATTCATCCCATTAGGAGAATGTGTTTATGGTGCCCAATCATTAAAAAAAGGAGATTATTACGTGCATTCATGTTTGTCACAATTGACGACATAACATTGATTCCAAAAAATGGTGGGAAAAAAAGTTTTTCCTATTAAGCCAAATTGTCAATGTCATCAATCCCAATGTGGAGCATGTATTTATGGTGGCCAATCATGAAAAAAATAAGATTATTACGTGCATCCATATTTGTCATAATTGACAGAATAACATTGATTCCAAAATATGGTGGAAAGAAAAGCTTTTCTTCTAAAGTTAAATTGTCAATGTCATCCATCCCAATCTAATCATGAAAAAAAAGAGATTATTATGTGCATCTATGTTTGTCAGGATTGATGGAATAACATTCATTCCAAAAAATGAAGGAAAAAAAATCTTTTCCTATCAGGCCAAGTCATTCATCGTAATAAAGAGAATGTGCTTGTGGTGCCCAATCATGAAAAAAAATTATTACGTGCATCCTTGTTTGTCCCAATTGATAGAAAAACATTGATTCCAAAAAATGGTGGGAAGAAAAGCTTCTCTTATCAAGCCAAATCGTCAATGCCATCCATCCCAATAGGAGAATGTGTATATGGTGCCCAATCATGAAAAAAAAGATTATTACATGCATCCATGTCACTCACATTGATAGAATAGCATTGTTTCCAAAAAATGGTGGAAAGAAAAGCATTTCTTATTAAGCCAAATCATTAATGTCATTCATCCTAATTAGGAGAATATGTTTATGGTGCCTAATCATGATGCATGCATGTTTGTCACTAATGACGAAATAACATTGAATCGAAAAAATGGTGGAAAGAAAAGCTTTTCTTATCAAGTCAAATTGTCAATGCTATCCATCCCAATAGGAGAATGTGTATATGGCGCCCAATCATGAGAAAAAAGAGATTATTACGTGCATCCAAGTTCGTCACAATTGATAGAATAACATTAATTCCAAAAAATGGTGGAAAGGAAAGCTTTTCCTATCAAGCCAAATCATCAATGTCATCCATCCCAATGAGCAGCATGTGTTTATGGTGCCCAATCATGAAAAAAAAGGGAGATTATTACATGCATCCATATTTGTCATAACTGACGGAATACCATTGATTGCAAAAAATGGTGGAAAGATAAGCTTTTCTTTTCAAGCCAAATTGTCAATGTCATCCATCTCAGTGAGGAGAATATGTTTATGCTGCCCAATCATGATAAAAAAAAGATTATTACGTGCATCTTGTCATGATTAAAGGAATAACATTGATTCCAAAAAATTATAGAGAGAAAAGCTTTTCCTATCAAGCCAAATCGTCAATATCATCCATCCCAATGAGGAGAATGTGTTTATGGCGCCCAATCATGAAAAAAAAGAGATTATTACGTGCATCCATGCTTGTCATAATTGACAGAATAATATTGATTCCAAACAATGATGGAAAAAAAAGCTTTTCCTATCAAGCCAAATCGCCAATGTTATCCATCCTAAGAAGCAGAATGTGTTTATGGTGCCCAATCATGAAAAAAAATATTACGTACATCCATATTTGTCACAATTGATGAAATAACATTGATTCCAAAAGTGGTGGAAAGAAAAGCTTTTCTTCTCAAGCTAAATCATCAATGTCATCCATCCTAATGAGGAGATTGTGTTTATGGTGCCTAATTGTGAAAAAAAAGAGATTATTATGTGCATCCATGTTTGTCACGATTGATGGAATAACATTTATTCCAAAAAATGTTGGAAAGAAAAGCTTTTCCTATCAGGCCAAGTCATCAATGTCATCCATCGCAATGAGAAAAATGTGCTTGTGGTGCCCAATCATGAAAAAAAGAGATTATTACGTGCATCTTTGTTTGTCCCAATTGATGAAAAAACATTGATTCTAAAAAATGGTGAGAAGAAAACCTTTTCTTATCAAGCAAAATCGTCAATGTCATCCATCCTAATAAGAGAATGTGTATATGGTGCCCAAACATGAAAAAAAAAAGAGTTTTATTACTTGCATCCATGTTTGTCACCATTAATGGAAAAACATTGATTCCAAAAAGTGGTGGAAAGAAAATCTTTTCTTATCAAGCCAAAGCATCAATGTCATCTATCCTAATAAGGAAAATGTGTTTATGGTGCCCAATCATAAAAAAAAAAATTTTACTTGCATGTATGTTTGTCACGATTGACTGAATAACATTGATTCCAAAACTGGTGGAAAGAAAAAGTTTTCATCTCAACCCAAAGCATCAATATCATTTATCCCAATGAGTAGAATGGGTATATGGTGCTCAATCATGAAAGAAAAGGATTATTACATGCATGCATGTTTTTTACGATTAACGTAGTAACATTGATTCCAAAAAATGGTGGAAAGAAAAGCTTTTCTTATCAAGCCAAAGTATCATATCATCTATCCCAATGAGAAGAATGGGTCTATGGTTCCCAATCATTAGGAAAAAATGGATGCATGTTTGTCACAATTGACGGAATAACATTGATTCCAAAAAATGGTGGAAAGAAAGCTTTTCTTATCAAGCCAAATTGCCAATGTCATCCATCCCAATGAGGGGAATATGCTTATGGTGCACAATCATTAAAAAAAGATAGTATTACGTGCATCCATGTTTGTCATAGTTGACAGAATAGCATTGATTGCAAAAAATGGTGGAAAGAAAAGCTTCTCTTATCAAGCCAAATCATCAATGTTGCCTATCCCAATGAGAAGAATATGTTTATGGTGCCCAATCAAGTAAAAAAGGAGATTATTACGTTCATCCCTGTTTATTACATTTGACAGAATAACATTGATTCCATAGAATGGTGTAAAGAAAAGCTTTTCTTATCAACCTAAAGCATCAATGCCATCTATCCCAATAAGGGGAATGTGTTTATGGTGCCAAATCATGAAAAAAAAAGAGATTATTACGTGCACCTAAGTTTGTCACAATTTACGGAATAACAATGATTCCAAAAAATGGTGTGAAGAAAAGCTTTTCTTATCAAGCCAATTCATCAATGTCATCTATCCCAGTAAGGAGAACCTATATATTATGCCTAATCATAAAAAAAGAGATTATTATGTGCATTCAAGTTTGTCATAATTGATGGAATAACATTGATTCTGTAAAATAGTAGGAAGAAAAGCTTTTCTTATCAAGCCAATGTGTCAATGTCATCTATCCCAATAAAGAGAATGTGTTTATGGTGCCCAATTATGAAAAAAGGAGATTAATACATGCATCCATGTTTGTCACCATTGATCAAATAATATTTATTCCAAATTAAGCCAAAGCGTCAATGTCATCTATCCCAACGAGGAGAATGTTTTATGGTGCCCAATCATGAAAAAAAAAGAAGATTAATTTGTGCATCCATGTCTGTCACAACTGACGAAATAACATTAATTCCAAAAAATGGTGGAAAGAAAAGCTTTTATTATCAAGCCAAAGCCTTAATGTCATTTATCCCAATGAGGAGAACGTGTTTATAGTGCCCAATCATGAAATAACAAGATTATTACGTGCTTCCATGTTTGTCACAATTGACGAAGAAACATTGATGCCAAAAAATGGTGGAAAGAAAAGCTTTTCTTATCTAGCCAAAGCATCAATGTCATCTATCCGAATAAGGGGAATGTGTTTACAGTGCCCAATCATGAAATAAGGACATTTTTACGTATTTCCATGTTTGTGACTATTGATGAAATAACATTGATTGCATAAAATGGTGGAAAGAAAAGCTTTTGTTATCTAGCCAAAACATCAATGGCATCCATCCCAATAAGGAGAATGTGTTTATTATGCCTAATTATGAAAAAAAGGAGATTATTACTTGCATCCATGTTTGTCATGATTGAAGGAATAACATTGTTTTGAAAAAATGTTGGAAAGAAAAGCTTTTCTTATCATGCCAAAGCACGAATATCATCTATCTCAATAAGAAGAATGTGTTTATGGTGCCCATCATGATAAAAAGGAGATTAATATATGCGTCCATATTTGTCACAATTGACGGAATAACATTGATTCAAAAAAAAGGTGGAAACAAAGGCTTTTCTTATCAAGCGAAAACCTTAATGTCATCTATCCCAATGAGAAGAATGTGTTTACAGCCTAATCATGAAAAAAAGTGATTATTATGGGCATCCATGTTTGTCATAATTGATGGAATAACATTGGTTCCAAAAAATGGTGGACAGAAATGCTTTTCATCTTAAGCCAAAGCATCAATATCATCTATCCCAATGAGGAGAATATGTATATGGTGCCCAATCATGAAAGAAAGGAGATTATTATGAGCATCCATTCCTATCACGATTGATGGAATAAGATTGATTGCAAAAAATGGTGGAAAAAAAGCTTTTTTTATCAAGCCAAAACATCAATGTTGTCTATCCCAATAAGGAGAATGTGTTTATGGTGCCCAATCAAGAAAAAAGGTGATTATTACGTGCATCCTTGTTTATCACATTTGGCTGAATAACATTGATTCCATAGAATGGTGTAAAGAAAAGCTTTTCTTATCAAGCTAAAGCATTAATGCCATCTATCCCAATGAGGAAAACGTGTTTATGGTACCAAATCATGAAGAAAATGAGATTATTAAGTGCACCCAAGTTTGTCACAGTTTACGAAATAATAATGATTCCGAGAAATGGCGTAAAGAAAACCTTTTCTTATCAAGCCAATTTATCAATATCATCTATCCTAGTGAGGAGAACCTATTTATTATGCCCAATCATTAAAAATGGAGATTATTATGTGCATTCAAGTTTGTCATAATTGACGGAATAATATTGATTCCATAAAAAAGTCAGAAGAAAAGCTTTTCTTATCAAACCAAAGTGTCAATGTCATCTATCCCAATAAGGAGAATGTGTTTATGGTGCCCAATTATGAAAAAACAGAGATTAATACATGCATCCATGTTTGTCACCATTGATCAAATAATATTTATTCCAAATCAAGCCAAAGCATCAATGTCATCTATCCCAATGAGGAGAATGTTTTTATGGTGCCCAATCATGAAAAAAAAGGAGATTAATATGTACATCCATGTTTGTCACAACTGACGGAATAACATTAATTCCAAAAAATGGTGCAAAGAAAAGCTTTTCTTATCAAGCCAAAGCCTTAATGTCATTTATCCCAATGAGGAGAACGTGTTTATAGTGCCCAGTCATGAAATAATGAGATTATTACGTGCTTTCATGTTTGTCACAATTGACAAAATAATATTGATTCCAAAAAATGGTGGAAAGAAAAGCTTTTCTTATCAAGCCAAAGCGTCAATGTCATCTATCCGAATAATGGAAATGTGTTTACAGTGCCTAATAATGGAATAAGGACATTTTTACGCACTTCCATATTTGTCATTTTTGATGAAATAACATTGATTCCATAAAATGGTGGAAAAAAAAGCTTTTCTTATGAAGCTAAAGCATCAATGTCATCTATTCCATTAAGGAGAATTTGTTTATTATGCCTAATTATGAAAGAGAGGAGATTATTACTTGCATCCATGTTTGTCATGATTGATGGAATAACATTGATTTGAACAAATGTTGGAAAGAGAAGCTTTTCTTATCATGTCAAAGCATAAATATCATCTATCTCAACGAGAAGAATGTGTTTATGATGCCCAATCATGATAAAAAAGAGATTAATACGTGCATCCATGTTCATAACAATCGATGGAATAACATTGATTCAAAAAAAAAGGGGAAACAAAAGCTTTTCTTATCAAGCCAAAACCTCAATGTCATCTATCCCATTAAGAAGAATGTGTTTACAGCCCAATCATGAAAAAAAAAGTGATTGTTACGGGTATCCATGTTTTTCATAATGATGGAATGACATTGGTTCCAAAAAATGGTGGAAAGAAATGCTTTTCATCTCAAGCCAAAGCATCAATATCATCTATCCCAGTGAGAAGAATGTGTAAATGGTGCCTAATCATGAAAGAAATGAGATTACTATGAGTATCCATTCTTGTCACGATTGATGGAATAAGATTGATTCCAAAAAAGGGTGGAAAGAAAAGCTTTTCTTATCAAGCCAAATCATCAATGTCTTTTATACAATGAGGAGAATGTTTTTATGGTGCCCAACCTTAAAAAATAGGATATTATTACGTGCATTCATGTTTGTCACTACTGATGGAATAACATTGATTCTAAAAAATGGTGGAAAGAAAACCTTTTCTTATCAAGTCGAAGTGTCAGTATCACTTATCCTAATGAGGAGAATTTGCTTATGATGCCCAATCATAAAAAGAAGAAGACTAATACATACATCAATGTTTGTCACAGTAGATGGAATAACATTGATTCCAAATGATGGTGGAAAGAAAAGCTTTTCTTATGAAGCCAAAGCATCAATGTTATCTATCCCAATGAGGAGAATGTGTTTATGGTGCCCAATTATGAAAAAAAAGATTATTACTTGCATCCATGATTGTCATGATTAACAAAATAACACTGATTCCAAAAAAGGATGACAAGAAAAACTTTTCTTATCAAGCCAAATCATTACTGTCATCTATCCCAATTAAGAGAATGTTTTTATGGTTCCCTATCATGAAACAATAGAGATTATTACATGGATCCATATTTGTCACAATTTATGGAATAACATTATCCCAAAAAATGGTGGAAAGAAAAGCTTATTCTATTTAGCCAAAGCGTTAATGTCATCTATCCCAATAAGGAGAATGTATTTATGGTGCCCAATTATGGAGATTATTACTTGCATCCATGTTTGTCATGATTGAATTAATAGCTTTGATTCCAAAAAATGCCAGAAAGAAAAGCTTTTCTTATCAAGCCAAAGCACAAATATCATCTATCCTAATAAGAAGAATGTGTTTATGGTGCCCAATCATGAAAAAAAAGGAGATTAATACATGAATCCATGTTTGTCATAATTGATAGAATAACATTGATTCCAAAAAATAATGGAAAGAAAAGCTTTTCTTATCAAGCAAAAACCTTAAATTTCATCTATCCAATGAGAAGAATGTGTTTATGGTGCCCAATCGTGAAGTAACAAGATTATTAAATGCTTACATGTTTGTCACGACTGATGACATAATATTATTTCAAAAAAATGGTGGAAAGAAAAACTTTTCTTATCAAGCCAAAGTGTCAATGTCATCTATCCCAATTAGGGTAAAGTCTTTATAGTACCCAATCATGAAATTAAGAGATTATTACGTGCTTCCATGTTTATCACTATTTATGAAATAACATTGATTCCAAAAAATGGTACTAAGAAAAGCTTTTCTTATCAAGTCAAAGCATCAATGTCGTCTATCCTAATGAAGGGAATATGTTTATGGTGCATAAATACAAAAAAAATGAGATTGTCACTTGCTTCCATGTTTGTCACGATTGACGGAATAACATTGATTCTAGAAAATGAGGGAAGGAAAAGTTCTTATCAAGCCAAATCATCAATGACATCCATCCCAATAAGGAGAATGTGTTTATCGTGCCCAATCATGAAACAGTGGAGATTATAAAATGTATCCATGTTTATGACAATTTACAAAATAACATTGTTTCCAAAAAATGGTGGAAAGAAAAACTTCTGTTATCAAGCCAAAGGTTCAATGTCATCTATCCCAATGAGAATGTGTTTATGGTGCCCAATCATGAAAACGAAGCAATTATTACATGCACCGATATTTGTCACAATTGATAGAATAACATTGATTCCAAAAAATGGTGGAAAGAAAAGCTTTTTTTATCAAGCCAGAGCATTAATGTCATCTATCCCACTAAGGAGGATATGTTTACGGTGCCCAAACATGAAAAAAAGGAGGTTATTACATGCATCCATGTTTGTCATAATTGACGAAAAAACATTGATTCCAAAATATGAAGGAAAAAAAGTTTTTTTATCTAGCCAAAACTTTAATGTCATATATCCAAATAAAGAGAATGTGTTTACGGTGCCTAATCATGAAAAAAAGGAGATTATTACAAGCATCCATGTTTATCACGATTGACGGAATGACATTGATTCCAAAAAATAGTGGAAGGAAAAGCTTTCCTTATCAAGCCAAAACATCAATGTCATCTATCCTAATGAGGAGAATGTGTTTACAGTGCCCAAACATGAGAAAAGGATATTAACGCGTGCACTCATGTTTGTCACAATTGATGAAATAATAATGATTCCAAAAAATGCTGGAAAGAGAAACCTTTCTTATCAAGCCAGAGCATCAATATAATCTATCCCAATAAAGAGAATGTGTTTATGGTGTCTAATCATAAAACAAAAGAGATTAATACATGAATCCATGTTTGTCACAATTGACGGAATAAGATTGATTCCAAAAAATGGCAAAAAGAAAAGCTTTTTTTAGAAAGCCAAAGCATCAATGTCATCTATCCCTATAAGGAAAACGTGTTTATGGTGCCCAATCATGAAAAAGGGGAGATTAATACGTGCACCTATGTTTGTCAGAATTGACGGAATAACATTGATTCCAAAAAATGCTAGAAAGAAAATCTTTTCTTATCATGCCAAAGCATCAATGTCATCGATCTTAATAAGGAGAATGCTTTTATTACGCCTAATCATGAAAAAAAGGAGATTATTACATGCTTCATTCTTTGTCATGATAGATAGAATTTCATTGATTCCAAAAAATAGTGGAAAGAAAAGCTTTTTTTATCAAGCCAAAGCATTAATGTCATCTATCCCAATGAGAAAAATATGTTTATGGTGCCTAATCGAGAAAAAAACACTATTACGTGCATGCATGTTTGTCACGATTGACGGATAAACATTGATTCCCAAAAATGGTGAAAACAAAAGCTTTTCATATTAAGCCAAAGCATCAATATCATCGATCCCAATAAGGATAATGTGTTTATGGCACGCAATCATAAAAAAAAGATGATTAATACATGCATCCATGTATGTCACGATTAACAGAATAAGATTCAATCCAAAAAATAGTGTAAAGAAAACCTTTTCCTATTAAGCCAATGCATCAATATCACCTATCCCAATAAGAAGAATGTGTTTATAGAGCCCAATCATGAAAGAAAAAAAGATTATTACATGCTTGCATGTTTGTCATGATTAATGGAATAACATTGATTCCAAAAAATGGTGGAAAAAAGTTTTTCTTATCAAGTAAAATCATCAATGTCATCTATCCCAATGAGGAAAATGTGTTTATGGTGCCCAATCATAAAAAAAAAAAAAGAGACTAAAACATGCATCCATGTTTGTCACGAATGATAATATAACATTGATTCCAAAAAATGGTGTAAAAAAAAGCTTTTCTTATCAAGCCAACTGTCAATGTCATCCATCCCAATGAGGGGAATGTGTTTATGGAGCCCAATCATGAAAAAAAAAGTGGTTATTGTGTGCATGCATGATTGTCATGATTGATGGAATAATATTGATTCCAAAAAATGGTGGAAAGAAAAGCTTTTCTTATCAAGCAAAATCATCAATGTCATCTATCCTAATAAGGATAATGTGTTTATGGTGCCCAATCATGCAAAAAAGGAGATTAATACATGCATCCATGTTTGTCATGATTGACGGAATAACATTGATTCCAAAAAATGGGGGAAAGAAAAGCTTTCCTTATCAAGCCAAATCATCGGTTCATCAATCCCAATGAGGAGAATATGTTTATGGCACCTAATCATGAAAAAGAAAAGATTAATACATGCACCCATGTTTGTCACAATTGATGGAATAACATTATTCCAAAAAATGAAGGAAAGAAAAACATTTTTCTCAGGCTAAATTATTAATGTCATCTACCCCAATAAGGAGAATGTGTTTATAGAACCTAATCATGAAAAAAAAAGAGATTATTATGTGCATCCATGTTTGTCACGATTGGCGGAATAACATTGGTTCCAAAAAATGGTGGAAAGAAAAGCTTTCCTTATCAAGCCAAATCATCGATTCATCTATCCCAATGAGGAGAACATGTTTATGGCACCTAATCATGAAAAAGAAGAGATTAATACGTGAACCCATGTTTGTCACAATTGATGGAATAACATTATTCCAAAAAATAAAGGAAAGAAAAGCTTTTTTCTCAGGCCAAATCATTAATGTCATCTACCCCAATAAGGAAAATGTGTTTATAGAGCCTAATCATGGAAAAAAAAAGAGATTATTACGTGCATCCATGTTTGTCACGAATGGCGAACTAACATTGATTGAAAAAAATGGTGTAAAAAAGCTTTTCTTATAAAGCCAAGGCATTAATGTCATATATCCCAAAGAGGAGAATGTGTTTATGGAGCCCAATTATGAAAAAAAAAGATTATTACATGCATGCATGTTTGTCATGATTGATGAAACAACATTGATTGCAAAAAAGGCTGGAAAGAAAAGCTTTTTTTATCAAGCAAAATCATCAATGTCATCTATCCCAATAAGGAGAATGAAAAGCTTTTCTTATCAAGCCAAAGCATCAATGTCATCCATCCCTATGAGGAGAATGTGTTTATAGTGCCTAATCATGAAAAAAAAGAGATTAATACGTGCCCCCATCTTTTTCACAATTAATAGAATAACATTGATTCTGAAAAATGCAAGATAAAAAATCTTTTCTTATCAAGCCAATGCATCAATGTCATTGATCCCAATGAGGACAATGTGTTTATGATGCCCAATCATGAAAAAAAAAGAGATTATTACATGCTTCCTTGTTTGTCGCGATAGATGAAATATCATTGATTCCAAAAGTTGGTGGAAAGAAAAGCTTTTCTTATCAAGCCAAAGCATCAATGTCATCTATCCTAATGAGAAAAAGGTGTTTTTGGTGCCCAATCAAGAAAAAAATACTATTATGTGCATGCATGTTTGTCATGATTGATAGAATAACATTGATCCCAAAAAAAGGTGAAAAGAAAAGCTTTTCTTATAAGCCAAAGCATCAACGTCATTAATTCCAATAAAAAGAATATGTTTATGGTGCCCAATCATAAAAAAAAAGGATTACTACGTGTTTCCTTGTTTGTTACGATTAGCAAAATAACATTAATTCCAAAAAATGGTGGAAAGAAAAGCTTTTCTTATCAAGCCAAAGCATCAATATCACCTATCCTAATAAGGCAAATGTGCTTATAGAGTCCAATCATGAAAACAAAAGAGATTGTTACATGCATGCATGTTTGTCATGATTGATAGAATAACATTGATTCCAAAAATGGTGGAAGAAAAGCTTTTCTTCTCAAGCAAAATCATCCGTTCATCTAACCCAATAAGGAGGACATGTTTATGGCACCTAATCATGGAAAAGAGGAGATTAATACGTGCACCCATGTTTGTGACAATTGACAGAATAACATTGATTCTAGAAAATGGTGCAAAAAAAAGCTTTTCTTATCAGGCCAAAGCATCAATCTCATCTATCCCAGGAAGGTGAACATGTTTATGGTGCCTAATCATGAAAAAATTAAGATTATTACGTGCATTTGAGTTTGTTACAACTTATGAAATAAAATCGATTCCAAAAAAAGCTAAAAGGAAAAGCTTTTCTTATCAAGCCAAAGATCAATGTCATCGATCCTAATAAGGAGAATGTGTTTACGATGCCTAATCATGAAAAAAAAAAAGAGATTATTATGTGCTTCTTTGTATGTCACGATTGATAAAATAACATTAATTCGAAAAAATGGTGGAAAGAAAAGCTTTTCTTATCAAGCTAAAGCATCAATATCACCTATCCTAATGAGGAGATTATGCTTATGGAGCCCAATCATGAAAACAAAAGAAATTGTTACACGCATGCATGTTTGTCATGATTGACAGAATAACATTTGATTCCAAAAAATGGTGGGAAGAAAAGCTTTTCTTATCAAGCAAAATCATTCGTTTATCTGTCTCAATGAGGAGACCACGTTTATGGCGCCTAATCATGAAAATGAGGAGAATAACACACACACCCATGTTTGTCACAATTGATGGAATAAAATTCATTCCAAAAAAATAAAGAAAAGAAAAACTTTTTTATCAAGCCAAATCGTTAATGTCATCAACCCCAAAGAGGTGAAAGTGTTTATGGAGCCTAATCATGAAAAAAAAGAGATTATTATGTGCATCCATGTTTGTCACGATTGGCAGAATAACATTGATTGCAAAAAATGGTGTTAAAAAAATGCTTTTCTTATCAAGCCAAGGCATCAATGTCATCTATCCCAATGAGAATGTGTTTATGGAGCCCAATCATGAAAAAAGAAAGATTATTACGTGCATGCATGTTTGTCACGGTTGACGGAATAACATTGATTCCAAAAAATGGTGGAAAGAAAAGCTTTTCCTGTCAAGCAAAATCATCAATGTTATCTATCCTAATAAGGAGAATGAAAAGCTTTTCTTATCAAGCCAAAGCATCGATGTCATCCATCCATATGAGGAGAATGTGTTTATGGCGCCCAATCATGAAAAAAAAGAGATTAATACGTGCCCCCATGTTTTTCATAATTAACATAATAACATCGATTCTAAAAAATACAGGATAGAAAATCTTTTCTTATCAAGCCAAAGCATCAATGTCATTGATCCTAATGAGGACAACGTGTTTACGGTGCCCAATAATGAAAATAAAAGGATTACTACATGCTTCCTTGTTTGTCACGATATGCAGAATATCATTGATTCCAAGAATTGCTAGAAAGAAAAGCATTTCTTGTTAAGCCAAAGCATCAATGTCATCTATCCCAATGAGGAAAAGGTGTTTATGGTGCCCTATCAAGAAAAAAAAAGATACTATTATGTGCATGCAAGTTTGTCACGATTGACAAAATAGCATTGATTCCAAGAAATGGTGAAAAAAAAGCTTTTCATATCAAACAAAAGCATCAATATCATCTATCCCAATGAGGAGAATCTGTTTATGGTGCCCAATCATGAAAAAAAGGATTTTATTATGCGCATGCATGTTTGTCACGATTGATAGATAACATTCATTCCAAAAAATGGTGGAAAAAAAAGCTTTTCTTATCAAGCAAAATCATCAATGTCATCTATCTCAATGAGGAGAATTTATTTATGGTGCCCAATCATGAAAAAAAAGAGATTAATACGTGCATCCATGTTTGTGGCAATTGACAGAATAACATTGATTCCAGTAAATGGTGTAATGAAAAGCTTTTCTTAAGAAGCCAAAGCATCAATCTCATCTATCTCAATAAGAAAAATGTGTTTATGGTGCCCAATCATGAAAAAATTGAGATTATTACATACATTCGAGTTTGTTACAACTTAGGGAATAACATTGATTCCAAAAAAGTTAAAAGGAAAAGCTTTTCTCACCAAGCCAAAGCATTAATGTCATCGATCCCAGTAAAGAGAATCTGTTTATTATGCCTAATCATAAAAAAATAGAGATATTATGTGCTTCTTTGTTTGTCACGATTGACAAAATAATATTATTTCCAAAAAAATGGTGGAAAGAAAAGCTTTTCTTACCAAGCAAAATTGTCAATTCATCTATCCCAATGATGAGAACATGTTTATGGTGCCTAATCATGAAAAAGAGGAGATTAATACGTTCACCCATGTTTGTCGCAAATGATGAAGTAACATCCATTCAAAAAAATGAAGGAAAAAAAACCTTTTTATCAGGCCAAATCGTTAATGTCATCGACCCAATAAGGAGAATGTGTTTATGGAGCCTAATCATGAAAAAAAAGAGATTATTAAGTGCATCCATGTTTGTCACGATTGGCAGAATAACATTGATTGTAAAAAATGACGTAAAGAAATGCTTTTCTTATCAAGCCACGGTATCAATGTCATCTATACCAATGAGGAGAATGTATTTATGGAGCCCAATGATGAAAAAAAAGATTATTACTTTCATGCATGTTTATCACGATTGACAGGATAACATTGATTCTAAAAAATGCAGGACAAAAAGTCTTTTCTTATCAAGCTAAAGCATTTATGTCATCTATCCCAATGAGGAAAATATGTTTATGGTGCCTAATCAAGAAGAAAAGATACTATTACGTGCATGCATGTTTGTCGCAATTGACAGAATAACATTGATTCAAAAAATAGGGAAAAAAAAGCTTTTCATATCAAGCCAAAGCATCAATATCATCTATCCCAAAAAGAAGAATGTGTATATGGTGCCCAATCATAAAAAAATAATTTTATTACATGCATGCATGTTTGTCATAATTGACAGAATAACATTGATTCCAAAAAATGATGGAAAGAAAAGCTTTTCTTATCAACGAAAATCATCAGGGTCATCTATCTCAATGAGAAAAATTTGTTTATGGTGTCCAATGATGAGAAAAAAGAGATTCATATGTGCATCCATGTTTGTGACAATTGACGAAATAACATTGATTCTAGAAAATTGTGCAAAGAAAAGCTTTTTCATCAAGCAAAGCATCAATCTCATCTATCCCAATAAAGAGAACATGTTTTTGGTGCCCAATCAAAAAAAATTAAGATTATTATGTGCATTTGAGTTTGCTACAACTTATGAAATAACATTGGTTCCAAAAAATGCTATAAGGAAAAGCTTTTCCTATCAAGCCAAAGCATCAATGTCATCGATCCCAATAACGAGAATGTGTATATTGTGCCCAATCATTAAAAAAAGAAGATATTATGTTCTTCCTTGTTTGTCACGATTGACCGAATAACATTAATTCTGAAAATGGCAGAAAGAAAAGCTTTCCTTGTCAAGCCAAACCAACAATATCACCTATCCTAATGAGGAGAATGTGCTTATGGAGCCCAATCATGAAAACAAAAGAAATTGTTACATGCATGCACGTTTGTCATGATTGATAGAATAATATTGATTCCATGAAATAGTGGAAAGAAAAGCTTTTCTTATCAAGCAATATCCCAATGAGGAGACCATGTTTATGGCGTCTAATCATGAAAATAAGGAGATTAATACGCGCACCCATGTTTGTCACAAATTGATGGAATAACATTCATTCCAAAAAAATGAAAGAAAAAAAATCTTTTTTATCAAGCCAAATCGTTAATGTCATCTACCCCAAAGAGATGAATGTGTTTATAGAGCCTAATCATGGAAAGAAAAGAGATTATTATGTGCATCCATATTTGTCACGATTGGTAGAATAACATTGATTACAAAAAATGGTGTAAAGAAAAGCTTTTCTTATCAAGCCAAGGTATCATTATCATCTATCCCAATGAAGAGAATATGTTTATGGAGCCCAATCATGAAAAAAGAAAGATTATTACGTGCATGCATGTTTGTCACGATTGACGGAATACATTGATTCCAAAAAATGGAAGAAAGAAAAGCTTTTCTTATCAAACAAAATCATCAATGTTATCTATCCTAATAAGGAGAATGAAAAGCTTTTCTTATCAAGCCAAAGCATCAATGTCATCCATCTTTTTGAGGAGAATGTGTTTATGGCACCCTATCATGAAAAAAAGGAGATTAATACGTGCCCCCATGTTTTTCATAATTAACAGAATAACATTGATTCTGAAAAATGCAGGATAGAAAATCTTTTCTTATCAAGCTAAAGCATCAATGTCATTGATCCTAATGAAGACAATGTGTTTATGGTGCCCAATAATGAAAAATAAAATATTATTACGTGCTTCCTTGTTTGTCACGATAGACAGAATATCATTGATTCCAAGAATCGGTGGAAAGAAAAGCTTTTCTTGTCAAGCCAAAGCATCAATGCCATTTATCCTAATGAGGAAAAAGTGTTTATGGTGCCCAATCAAGAAAAAAAAGATATTATTATGTGCATGCATGTTCGTCACGATTCACAAAATAACATTGATTCCAAAAAATGGTGAAAAAAAAGCTTTTCTTATCAAACCAAAGCATCAATATGATCTATCCCAATAAGGAGAATCTGTTTATCGGTGCCCAATCATGAAAAAAAAGGATTTTATTATGCTCATGCATGTTTGTCACGATTGACTGAATAACATTCATTCCAAAAAATGGTGAAAAGAAAACCTTTTCTTATCAAGCAAAATCATCAGTGCCATATATCTCAATAAGGAGAATTTATTTATGATGCCTAATCATGAAAAAAAAAAGAGATTAATACATGCATCCATATTTATGGCAATTGATGGAATAACATTGATTCTAGAAAATGGTGCAAAAAAAAAGCTTTTCTTATTAAGCCAAAGCATCAATCTCATCTATCCCAATAAGAAGAACGTGTTTATGGTGCCCAATCATGAAAAACTTGAGATTATTACACGCATTTGAGTTTGCTATAACTTAGGGAATAACATTGATTCCAAAAAAAGTTGAAAGGAAAAGCTTTTCTTATCAAGCCAAAGCATTAATGTCATCGATCCTAGTAAAAAGAACGTGTTTATTGTGCCCAATCATAAAAAAAAAAGAGATATTACGTGCGTCCT
Organism: Adansonia gregorii; assembly: GCA_038382025.1. Classification (NCBI taxonomy): domain Eukaryota; kingdom Viridiplantae; phylum Streptophyta; class Magnoliopsida; order Malvales; family Malvaceae; genus Adansonia; species Adansonia gregorii. Next base: position 2,938 of record JBBYHO010261547.1, on the reverse strand, counting down.
GGTTTGTCACGATTGACAGAATAATATTAATTCGAAAAAAATGGTGGAAAGAAAAGCTTTTCTTGCCAAGCAAAATCGTCAATTCATCTATCCCAATGAGGAGAACATGTTTATGGCGCCTAATCATGAAAAAGAGGAGATTAATACATGCACCCATGTTTCTCGCAATTGATGAAGTGACATTCATTCAAAAAAATAAAGGAAAGAAAAACTTCTTTTATCAGGCCAAATCGTTAATGTCATCAACCCAATGAGGAGAATTTGTTTATGGAGCCTAATCATGAAAAAAAAGAGATTATTAAGTGCATCCATGTTTATTACGATTGGTGGAATAACATTGATTGTAAAAAATGATGTAAAGAAATGCTTTTCTTATCAAGCCAAGGCATCAATGTCATCCATACCAATGAGGAAAATGTGTTTATGGAGCCTAATCATGAAATAAAAGATTATTACATGCATGCATGTTTATCATGATTAACGAGATAACATTGATTCTAAAAAATGCAGGACATAAAATCTTTTCTTATCAAGCTGAAGCATTAATGTCATCTATCCCAATAAGGAAAATATGTTTATGGTGCCTAATCAAGAAAAAAAAGATACTATTACGTGCATGCATGTTTGTCACGATTGACATAATAACATTGATTCCAAAAAATAGGGAAAAGAAAAACTTTTCATATCAAGCCAAAGCATCAATATCATCTATCCCAATGAGGAGAATATGTATGTGGTGCCTAATCATAAAAAAAGGATTTTATTACATGCATGCATGTTTGTCATAATTGACAGAATAACATTGATTCCAAAAAGTGGTGGAAAGAAAAGCTTTTCTTATCAAGGAAAATCATCAGGGTCATCTATCTCAATGAGGAGAATTTGTTTATGGCGCCAACAATGAGAAAAAAAAGATTAATACATGCATCCATATATGTGCCAATTGACGGAATAACATTGTTTCTAGAAAATGGTGCAAAAAAAAGCTTTTTTGTTAAGCTAAAGCATCAATCTCATCTATCCCAATACGGGGAACGTGTTTATGGTGCCCAATAAAAAAAAATTAAGATTATTATGTGCATTTGAATTTGTTACAACTTACAGAGCAACATTGGTTCCAAAAAATGCTGAAAGGAAAAGCTTTTCCTGTTAAGCCAAAGCATCAATGTCATCAATCCTAATAAGGATAAAGTGTTTATTATGCCCAATCATAAAAAAAAGAGAAATATTACGTGCTTCCTTGTTCGTCACGATTGACAGAATAATATTAATTCTAAAAAAAATGGTGAAAGGAAAAGCTTTTCTTACCAAGCAAAATCATCAATTCATCTATCGCAATGAGGAGAACATGTTTATGGTGCCTAATCATGAAACAAAGGAGATTAATACATGCAGCCATGTTTATCGCAATTGATGAAGTAACATTCATTCAAAAAAATGAAGGAAAGAAAAACTTTTTTTATCAGGCCAAATCATTAATGTCATCGGCCCAATAAGGAGAATGTGTTTATGGAGCCTAATAATGAAAAAAAGATATTATTAAGCGCATCCATGTTTGTCACGATTGGCGGATTAACATTGATTGTAAAAAATGATGTAAAGAAATGCTTTTCTGATCAAGCCAAGGCATCAATGTCATCTATACCAATGAGAAGAATGTGTTTATGGAGCCCAATCATGAAAAAAAATATTATTACATGCATGCATGTTTATCACAATTGACGGGATAGCATTGATTCTAAAAAATGCAGGACAAAAAGTCTTTTCTTATCAAGCCAAAGCATTAATGTCATCTATCCCAATGAGGAAAATATGTTTATGATGCCTAATCAAGAAAAAAGGTACTATTACATGCATGCATGTTTGTCACGATTGACAGAATAACATTGATTCCAAAAAATAAGGAAAAGAAAAGCTTTTCATATTAAGCCAAAACATCAATATCATCTATCCCAATGAGGAGAATGTGTATATGGTGCCCAATCATAAAAAAAGATTCTATTACGTGCATGCATGTTTGTCATAATTGACGAAATAATATTGATTCCAAAAAATGGTGGAAAGAAAAGCTTTTCTTATCAAGGAAAATCATCAGGGTCATCTATCTCAATGAGGAGAATTTGTTTATGGTGCCAATGATGAGAAAAAGAGATTAATATGTGCATCCATGTTTGTGACAATTGACGAAATAACATTGATTCTAGAAAATGGTGCAAAGAAAAGCTTTTTCATCTAGCCAAAGCATTAATCTCATCTATCCCAATAAGGAGAACGTGTTTATGGTGCCCAATAATAAAAAAATTAAGATTATTATGTGCATTCGAGTTTGTTACAACTTACAGAATAACATTGGTTCCAAAAAATGCTACAAGGAAAAGCTTTTCATATCAAGCCAAAGCATCAATGTCAACGATTCCAGTAGGGAGAATGTGTTTATAGTGCCCAATCATTAAAAAAAAGATATTACATGCTTCCTTGTTTGTCATGATTGACAGAATAACATTAATTCCAAAAAAAGGTTGAAAGAAAAGCTTTCTTTATCAAGCCAAAGCATCAATATCACCTATTCTATGAGGAGAATGTGCTTATGGAGCCCAATCATGAAAACAAAAGAAATTGTTACACGCATGCATGTTTGTCATGATTGACAGAATAACACTAATTCCAAAAAATGATGAAAAGAAAAGCTTTTCTTATTAAGCAAAATCGTCAGTTCATCTATCCCAATGAGTGTAGACACCTTATTTTGTCCGAGCTAATTTTTTTTTAACAATTTGCAGCATCAACGTAAGAGGGGACAATGATCGTCAAGCAACACTGTCGCCCGGCGAAAAAGTATTTTAAAGATGTTAAGAAGGCCTAGGGATCATATCAAAGGTAAATACAAAGATGTGGCATTAAGGGACATAGTCTGAGGTATCCTAGGGACAAAGGAATC
>JBBYHO010261437.1:21393-32322 GCA_038382025.1 Adansonia gregorii | reverse complement strand
AGGTTACTAATTTTACAAACCAATATTACTAAAAATAGCTATAAACCTATGATGTTTTGTAACTCCATAATTACTATTTTACTAACATTAATTTATTGAATTTTGCTTTTTTTTATAAAAATTATTGACAAATTATATTCAGGTTACTAAATAGTAGGCAAAGGCTTGAAAAATAATCATGTATTTTGAAGTTACTCATTTTGTAAATTAATATTGTTGAAAAAATAAACTAGATATTATGATGTATATTTTAATAAAATGTATCCAATTTTAGTATATGATGTATAACATAGTAATAAATGATAAGATAGCAATAACTTATTAACAACATAAACATTTCGTAGCATAGTAATAAATAATTTATAATACATCAGTAAGAAAATGTTATGAATAAAATAATAATAAATGATATGACACATAATTTTTTTAATATGGTAATACATGTTTGAAGATAATAGTAAATTTTATAATTATAATTGTAAAAATTTATATATCTTTTTATTAAGTATAAAAATGATATATTTTTACAAATATCAACTTTATAATATCTAACTAGAATAAAATATTTATATTAAAAATAAAATTTTAAAAAATATACTAAGAATTAAATAATCAATTACATGTTTTTTCAAATTATTACATCAAATTAATTAATTAAAAATTATTAATAAAATTTGTTGTAATAATTTATAATATTAATATTTTAAATAATTCATGTGCAAACACACATGTAAAAAAATAATAATAATATAAAGAACTCTGGGTAAAAGCTAAAACAGATGCATGTTGGGTAATTTTCTTTCATTTTTGAGTTGAGTTTAAAAGATTCGAAGCTAAAGTAGGTAAACAAATGGCAAGGAAACTATTACACATAACGCGAATGTGTTATTTTTGTGTGTTTATCAGCTGTGGTTTGGTAGCATAAGCTTGTACTGCTTTCCATGGTAAGGAGCTTTTTTTTAATGCGTTTGGTTCACTGTAATAAGAATTCTATTACAACCATATTTAGCGCACTATAGTAATATAGTTGTTTGATTCGCAGAATAACTATTTCGTAAGATAGCCCATTACAACCTTATTTCACGAATCATTAAACATTCAATGCCCCTTAATGGATGGCTATTTTAAACTTAGGCAGAATAAAAAATTGACTTTAGAGGATTTGAATCTCCTTTGTTGAGAATTTAAATCTCATACTATTCTATTCCACTAAACCAAACTATTAGATAAGCTATTCTATTCTATTTCTGCTCTATTTCATTCGTTCATACTAGTTATTCCATATTATAGCTCTATTCTATTCTAGTTAACTAAATGCACCATTAAAGTAATGCTTTTTTTTCCTGCTTTCCCACTATTTACTTTTTAAGTTGCCTCTTTGTTTTTTCACTTTTATTTTTTGCATCTTTAAAAATCAAAAACAAAATAATTAAAAAAAATCAAAAGCAAAAGCAAAGTGGAATGTAGCACAATAACATAGCAGAGTACGTTGTAAGTAATTAATTCTCTAAAAACTTGTTTGATTGGTAGAGAATGAATACTTTTTTCTTTGGGTTTGTAATAATATATTATTAGTGTATAAGTTTTTACATTGTTAAATGATGATATCTAATAAATAAATAAATAAATATAAAATTTTAAAATTCTTTAAAATAAATACATATAATTATGTTTTTTAATAAATAATATCATGTGATTTTTACATTAGCAATGCATTAAATAGAAATTACTCTTATTTTAATCTTTCTAGTTTTCATACGAGAATTGAGTGATCTAGTTGTCATTTGCATGGGTTATCTGTACAAGTACAAAGCATATATGTTCTTTCAATTTCTTTGCAATTTTATTTTTAAATAGTTTTTTCTTGAAATATGCATTTGGACGTTAATTATTTAAACAATAAATATTATCATTTATTACAATAAAATTTATTAATAATTTTTAATTAATTAATTTGATGTAATAATAATTTAATTATAAGTTAATTTGTTAAATTGCTACTCCCTATCTCAATTAAATTGTCATAGTTGACTTTTTTAGGTAATTTTTTTAAACTTTGACCTTTATTATTTTAAATACTTTAATTAACTAAATTTTATGAAACGCTAGAAGCATGCCAACGCGATGCTGCAGTGTTATTAATTTTATGTAATATGAATAAAAATTAGTAAATAATTATATATGTATTGCAGTTATTTAATTTGTATAAATTTTATTAATCAGGTAAAAAAAAATAGAATAGGTTCTTGCAAAATAGAATACACTAATTACATTACTATAATAGACATGTATTTTCTTAAATAACATAGTCAAGAAATAGCAATGCATATATGTTCCATAAATGAGTGGGGAAATTGTAACATTTTACCTATCTTTCATATCTGATGATTAGTTGGTCAAATTGTAAAAGAGTGCTAAAAAATGGCATTGGAAGATCACATTATTCAAAAAAAGAAATTGTTGTTGCATAATAATATTCTAATAGATAATCACAAAAAAAAACTGTAAGTGCATTCAATTCTTAAAAGATCTTCCAAATAACCTTATATGTTTAGACATCAGCCATGTCAGTTGTTCCTAATGATTTCCAATGTCAGCTTTGTTGTTGCCATTCTTTTAAAATGCATTGATCTTTCACTTGCAAGTCATTGCACACATAATTAATACTCCATTTCAAAATTTAAAATAGAGATATACACGTAATAATGTAATGACTATATCAACTAAAGTATATATGAAACAATGCTTTGATAGAAGGATTTAGTATGTAAAACAGCATTTAAAACTAAGTTTATGGATCAAAAGATGTAAATCTAGTCTTTACTTACCATCTCAAGTTCCATATAAAGCTTTTCCTATAAATGAAAATCATTTTAGTAAGAAACTGGATGGTGAAACATTTTCGCAGTGTGGATTACAGGAATTAAAGCCACCAAACTAATATTTACTTGCTATATAAAATATGTAGGAACAATGAAAGAGGAAGCGTCGTTGCATAAATTTCTTCTAATTCTTCCTCAATTTCTGGTTGATTGTTAACCTAAAGTGAAAACTTAAGGCATTTACTACTTATTTATGGAATTTTACCTAATAGAAGCTATTCATTTCAAATACTTAAAAGCTTGCACAGTGCAAACTCATAAAAAGACTCTTTTTTTTTTTTTTTTGGATTACCTATGAACAACAATGACCTCCAAGAGAAGAACCACAAATGCAAAAACACATGTTTTCATTTTTCTTTAAGAAAATTCCTAGTAACAAGGAAAAAATGAATAAGAAGCCTATGAAATATTAATGTTCAGATGCCAATGTAAGCAAATCCTGTGTGCAACCAAACAATATAGAGCCAGATGCCTTGACTATGAAAGGATTCTGAGAATAAGAGCAAACATGCATAAAATAGTTAATTGTTAAACTTTATTGCTGAATTTTTTTTCATAGTTGAAATTATTCCATCGTTTAAAGAAGGCATAACAAAACACGCGCAAAAATATTATAGTAAAGATTTTAATATCAGTCAAACCCAAAAGAAATCTAAATCAATTAACCAAATATTTCTATTCCTAACAATCAACTATGGAAATATCTGAGAAAGTAAGATAATATCATATTGGCACTTAGCATTTAAGTAGCATATTCAAATTCTAAAAAGCCGAAGCAATATTTGTTAACTTGTCAACTTAAAATCGAAGTGAAGGTTATTAGTGTTGTACCAAAAACATACTAAACTCATAAAAAGGAAGAATCAATTAAAAACTAAAATAGACCCTAAAGCTTTTGACTTGAATATCATGGATTTAATTGGTCTAAATTTTGGAAACCTCACAAGCAATTTCTCTATTGCATTCATAGGCAAGTTTGCAACAAATATTTTAGTATTTTTGGATATGAAAAAAATTGAATGAAAAGAAAGATATGGCAATTTACAATGTACCATTTTTAACTTGTAGGTAGTTCTCAATAAGAGAATTATAAACAATAGCTTGAAAAATCGTTGTTCTCTTCCAAGCTCTTACTTATCAATGCATGTGCCTGAAACAATTATTAGAAAAAAAATTAAAATTTACCTATATAATGCTTCCAAATCACTTTATGCATTCTTATAAATGAAAAAAAATTCCCTTCCTTCAGATAATGGATTAATAAATGCTTGAATGAATGTTTGAACTCTCATTTATAGTTTTTCCAAATCACTTTAATGGTTTCAATGCCATTTAGGCATCCATGTCATGTTTAGAAATATTTGGTTGAAACTGTTCGCTAGTATCTTCTAAGCTAGTTCCCTGTATTTATATGAAACTAATCATATCAGAAATTGGATATAGGGTTTAAACTTTGAGCAAGGAAAATAAAAACCTTATACGTACCGATAAACAGAATGTAATTGTTGAACCATCTATGAAAACAAATCAAACCTTTGCTTCAAGGCCACACTTATGTCCACCTAAAAATCAGACCTATAATTATTAAACTTGCTAAGCATAGAAATTTGGAGAAAGTACAATAATACGTTAAAGGAGATCAAATTTTATTGAATACCATGAAAATGGATAATGCCAAACTTATAGGATCACTGTATTCAAAGTCATCAGCAAACATAATTTCGTAGAATAAGGAATTTTATTGTAGCCAAACAGATAAAAAATATGGACATTATAGCAGCTAGTGTATGGTTTAAAAAGATTGGGTGCAAACTCACCATACTTCCCACACGACATATATCATGGAATCGTCAGGGCACGTTTTAACAAGCTGATGGTGGTCTCTATCATTTTTAAGTCCTAAGACTTAAGATACTTTAGAAATTTATGCACTTAATACCTAAAATAATAACTTCTCATCAAAAAGGAGTCTTTGAAGCCATGACTTTCCATTTGTTATATTTTAATTATCAATGAACAATTTTAAGCTTCAATATACCCATCATTTCACTCAACTTCCATTAATAATACAACAATACAACAAATATTCACCAAAAAAGAAAAAAAATCATTGTGTTTACCCATAAAAAATTTGCTAAGAGTCCAACACTCACTCTAATCCAAAACTGTGGTGACCCTTTGTAAAGCATAAACATGCAAACAACTAATCAAAAAATTAAATTTTCAAAAAATAGATAAATTTGAAAAAGATAACAATTCTAAAAACACATATATCTGACAAAAAGGATAATAATTGTAAGTAGCTTACAACCCTAGTAACATAAGAAATAATTTTCATTTTAATCCATAAAATAAACAAAAAAATGTTGTTTCCTCAACTATTGCCATGTTTGTGAATGTAAAAACTCATGCCGTTTCATATCCAAAACAACCGAATCTGGCCACTACCTGGTGATCTCGAGACCATATTTTTTTTCACTCTTTCTTTCTCTATCTTTGTCCATAATTATCAGTTATAAAGGCTAATTGTAACGCGATATTTGTTTTCTTTCTTTTTTTCTCTCTAAAAACTTATTCTTGATTTTTTTTTTTTTCAATTTGGAATAAAAGGATATAAAAAAGGGAAAGATTTAAGAAAAAGAAACAAACAAAATTGCAGTATGAGTAAGTTTTTCAAAGATATTTAAATCAATATGAGGAAGAAGACCAGTGACTCCATAGAAGTCGAGAGTCAAATGATAGGATCTTGGTCATGTGAACCAATACAAGATGAGGGTTCGGATCCTCTTCCAAGCATTTTCCTTTTTCTTTCATCTTCCATGGCTAGCTGTATCGCCTTTGTCTTCTTCACTTCCTTTATCCTTTTTTTTTTTTTAATTCTAATCTGTTTCCCTAGCTTTCTGTTATGTTTCGTTTTCTCTTGTTTCTCTCCCTAAGGTAGAGTCTCGAAGCTTCTGATAAGAGGCAAGTGTCAAAACCTGATGAATTTGTGCAAAAATGGAAATGATTAAAAATTATGGAATTTCTCAAAAATACCTTAACAATCCCTATGGGACTCAAAATTAATAAAACAGAAGATATATTTAAAAACTACTTCATTCAAAGTTTCTAAAATATATATTTTTTTTAAATTTTAGTCAATAATAAATATAAAGTAATAAAAGGTCAAAGTTAAAAAATTTGATTAATAGAAGTCAAAATATGACATTTTAATTGGGATGAAGGTAGTGTAATTTTTTAATATAAATATATAATTTCAATTAAATATTGTAAAGTTGATGATATTTATTAAAAAAATACAATTCTTTAGTATCGAATAATTTTCTTAATAATTTTATTTAATGAAGTTTTCAACATCTGAAAGCACATAAGTTGAAAATTAATTATAAGTTAACATATATTATAAAATTTTTAACCTAAAACAGGCTACTTGATAACTTAATTGTGAATCAGGTTGTTAAATAACATAATTTCAAAGCTTGAGGTATAATTACACTTTAGTATTATAAAGATGATGAAATGTTATCAAATTGTTATACTTTCAATCCTTCACTATTATATCATCTTTATTTAGTCGCTTTTATGTTATTAATCATTTACTTTATGTTATTTATCATAAAGTACTATTTTATAATTATCTATCTTTTAACTATAAATCTATTATTATGATATTAACATATACAACTTTCTTATAAATTGTTTCTACTAACATTATTCATCATTTACTATCATTTTACAATCATTTATCTTTATAATTATGAAATTTGCTATCAGTTATTTGAAATCATATAAATTATCTATTAAATGGTAATTACAAAAAATTGAACTAAAATTTAGTTTAAAAAGTTTTGCAATCTAATTAAAACAAGCAAATTTGATTAAAAATTAACTTGAACTACAACAAACTAGGGTTATAATGACATTTTACCATAGCATTTTTCTTAAAAATGTCACGAGATCCTGTGTTTTAACTTTAAAAATATTTTAGCGGCATTTTGGTCATCAAACACTGCTTAATAGTGTTTCAATTACAAAGTGTCGCTAAATAATTAAAACTAGTGGCATTTTATTTAGTAAGGGTTGTTAATTTTAACTTATATCTGCGCAGTTATGACTTTAGGCACTCAAAATTTAGTGCAACTCTAAAATAGTGGGATGGCATCATTTTAAAAAATTAAATGAAGACTCAAACCCATCTTTCTCATTTTTTTCTCCTATCTCTCTTGGCAAATTCTCAATTTTTCTCCATCTCTATTTGCGTCTTTCTTGCTCTTTTTCTTATAGAATATCTCTGTGGTTTGTACATTTTTCTTTTGCTTTATTTAATTACCTAATTTGGTTTAAATATAAACCGTTACTCTGTTTAAGTTAGGTTTTCTTCTTTGTGCTACTTATGCTTTCGAGTTGGAGGTTTTCAAATTCCTTTCTGTAGCTTCTGTTGAGAGCTCTAAAACCCAACTCCAAAACGGTGTGGCTGCCACTCTCGTTCCTAAGAGGAAAACTTCTTTTTCTCTGGGTTTTATACTTTTTATTTAGCCAGTGAGAAAAAAATAAATGAATTTTAATGTCATTTACTTGATACAGTTATGAATTACAATTATGAAAATGTCTTTTCAATTATGATTGGTTGACTAAAGAAATGTGGGTCCAAGATTAATAGCTGTACAATTGATTTCTATATATACACTAGAATTCACAACTTTGAAATTTCATTGAGCTTATTAATTAGGCTTTACCTTCTATACTGACATTTCGTTATATGTTGAACATATGCAAAAGAAGGTTCTATCAATGCTTAATTCTATTCTTATTAAAACCTTATTTAATGGTAAAGTAGCCTATGTTATTCAAGTAAGATACTTGTCTATACTACATAAATTATCTTTTTTTCTTTTGACTATTATATGAATTGATATGACGATGAACAATATTGTTTAAGAACAAATATATCTAGTTCAACAATTTTCATTTTAGATTATCAAAAAAATTTGCTTGTTAAGATTACATTAATAAAAGAACAACTTTTCTTAATCTTTGTTATCACTGGAACTTTTTTTGGTTGACATTTCTTATTAAAAATTTACTATGAATGTCTACTTAACTGTAATTTTTGCTTCAATCCACTTAATAGTTAAAATTATTTTGGATAGTTAATGGTATCAGGCACTAAGTTTGCTGTTTTAAATCTATGAACTTTGTTCTAGTTCTAGCCAAAAGTTGATAATAAACCCTAAGTTATTCGAACTTGAGTGTTAATATGGGACATAAGTTTGTATTCAATATAGGTATGTTTAATTTTTTTAAAAGATTTGTTTATGTATTTAGAGGGTCATAAAAGGGTCTATCCTAGGACAAATCTATATGCACCTATAAATTAAGGGGTATAACATTTATTTTTCTTTATAGGTATGAGAAACTAATTAATTCATAAGAGGCTATACCCTTTTATTTAAATGTTAAAATGTTTGTATACATATATATATATATGAAATTTGGTTCCATCAAAATTAGAATATTATATATCAAAATAAAAATTAATTTATAAATATGTGAAATTAATTTAGAAAGGACAAGAATAATTTATGTGAAATTAAGTACTAAAATTAATTTTTAGCGATAAAAGATTATTTCCAATATTTTGTTAATGTTCAATGATATCTATTATTGTTTTTTACTTTGTTTTCTTCATAGATGTAAGAAAAGAGAGAGAGAGAGAGAGAGAGGAAAGCTTGTAAGTTCTAAACTTTAAAAGTGGTAATGTAATAATTAGAGTGATGAAGAGGAAATTGAAAAAAAATTATCTAAATGAGGTGAATTAATGGGAAAAAAAAGAAAGACTTTTCGAGCTACCTTATTGGGAGCATAATTTCTTACATCATAACATTAATGTGATGCATATAGAGAAGAATGTTTGTGAAAATATAATCGAAACAATTCTTAATCCAGACAAAAAGAAAGACAACTTAAAGAGTCAACTTAACCTAGTTGATATTGGAATTTACCATGATCTTTATTCAGGATTGTTTCATAAATGCAAGTCAAGGTTGCCATCTACTTGCTTTTGGATGTTCAAAAAGGAAAAAGAAGTGTTTTATAAGGTGCTGAAAGATATGAAGGTCTCAAATGCATATGCTTCAAATATATCAAGATGTGTGAATCTCGATGATCAAAAGCTTTTTTCCTGAAAGTTGCATGGTTATCACATCTTAATGCAAGACTTCCTTCCACTTGCTTTACATTGTTTTATGTCAAAGTAAGTTGCCTCTTGTATAATTAAACTTAGTAACATAATGAAAGCCATTTGTAACAAAGTTCTTAAGATTGAAGAGCTTGAAATACTTTAAAATCGAGCAGCTTTAATTTTATGCCATTTAGAGAAGATATTTTCTCTGCCATTCTTCATTATAATGATGCATTTGGTTGTCCATCTACCTTATGCAGCAAAAGTCGACTAATAACTTTATAAGATAGAGTTTTTTAGTCTCATTATGTATATTAAATTAGCTAAGTCTTAAATATTTTTATTTAAATTTTATTTATAGTAGTATTATTTTATTTAAATTTTATTTATTTTTAGTAGTTTTTAATTTATTATTATTTACTTTTCTTATATTTTAATTGCTTAGTTGGTTAAATACTTTCCATATTTTTGTAGATCAAAACCCAAAGGACTTTTCAAAAGTTTAACAACTTAATTAAGAAGTAAAGTGGACTCCATCAAGCAAAATGATTAAGTTTGACAATTGTCAAAAATAATATATTCAAGCTACTTGGAGATCAAGTTTCCATCTTCAAGGTTTTGCCTATAAATAGAACATTAAGGATAATATTTGTTTTAAATTTGGGGGTGAGGTTATTATTTTATTAGTGTCAATTAGTCTAGGTTACTTAATTCTTGCATTTTTTTCTTTTTATCTTTGTTTTTGTGTAAGTTATTTTTGCTAAAATTCTAGTATGATTAAGAAGTTTGTGGTTATTATGATGAGATCCTTATCTAATGATAAGAACTTAGTTATTGATTTATCTTGATTCTTGGTATAAGCATGATTTAGTTTTGTGTTTTCTTTTATTTTTTTTCATTGTTAGGATGTGATTTTCAGAAAATTTTGAGCACCTGATCTTTTGCATTGATTTGTTTTGCTAATTTGAAGACTATTTATGTTGATGTAAATTGCAATTATCTCTAAAGGTCTAGAATTTGTTTGATTCTCTTTTGAGGTGAAATCTTAGCCAACACTAAGTCAAGGAGATGATTTAGGCCATTTTTGGATTGTTTGAGCCTTTTAAGTCTACCTTTATGTATAATAATCCTAGTTTACCCCATTTAAGCTATATATGTATATATATCGTTTTGTTTGATTGCCACATATACTTTAGCCTAGCCTAATAAGAAAAACCATGATCAACCTTTATTACACAGGCATGAGCAGGAAATTGTTTCAAAAAAATATTATGAGCCATGTTTGGATTGTGCTATAATTGGCTAAAAAAAGAAAGAAGAAAAAGAAGAAAAGAAAAAAAGATTTGAAAATTTGAAAAAAAATAAAATAATTGCAAAAGTGTGTTAATGAATAAAATGCATGAAAAAAAATGTCACGAGGAAAAAAAGGATATGTGCCTCAAAGTGTTATGAATGGCTCTTCGAAAGATCTAGAATAATGAAAAGTGTCTATGGGTGGATTAAGCCAAACTATATCCTTTATCATACCTTTACCCTAGCTTTTCATTACAAGCTTAATAAAGTCCTACTTGATCTTTGATGAAATCCATTCAAAGCATTGATTTATGATTGAGTCAAAGCATGAATCTGAATTATGTTTATATCTATCTTGAGTTGAGATATTGAGATAACATTTGAGAAAAATTAAGGAAATCATCATTTAAGTAAATTCACCCTAATTTGTGTTTCATTTTATTTCATTTCATTCATTTGATTTTGTTTCTTTCTTTTGTTTTGTTTTGCTCGAGGACTAGCAAAAATCTTAAGTTTGGGGGTGTGATATCTCTATAAAATAGCATTATTTAGTTTCATTATATATATATATAT
>JBBYHO010261325.1:0-90463 GCA_038382025.1 Adansonia gregorii | reverse complement strand
GAATCCAAATTTGTCCACTTGATGGATGAACTTTGATTCTAAAGAAAATGGTGAAGTGAAAATCTTTTCCTACTAAGCCAATGTGCCAGCATCATGTATCCTAATGAGAATAATGTGTTTATAGTGCCCAAACCTTAAACAAATGGAGATTATTTAGGGTATCTAAGTATTTCCTATTTGATGAGTCCTATTTGAAGGATAAAGTTTGATTCTAAACAAAATGGTGGGATGAAAAGCTTTTCCTGCCATACCAAAGCATCAATACCAAATATCCCAATGAGGAGAATGTGTTTATAGTGCCCAATCATAAAAAAATGGAGATTATTATAGGTATCCAAGTATATCCTATTTGACGAATGAAATTTGATTCTAAGGAAAATGGTGGAATGTAAAGCTTTTCCTACGAAACCAAAATGTCAATATCATGTCCCCTAATAAGGAGAATATGTTTGTAGTGCTCAATCACAAAAAGAATGAAGACAATTACGAGAATCCAAGTTTGTCCTATTTGGTGGACAAATTTTGATTTTAAAGAAATAGTGGAATGAAAACTTTTCTTACAAAACCAAAGCATCAATATCATGTATCCCAAAGAGGAAAACCTGTTTATAGTGCCTAATCACCAAAAGAATGGAGATTATGACGAGAATCCAAGTTTGTACTATGTGACAGATGAACTTTGATTCTAAGGAAAATGGTCGAAAGAAAAGCTTCTCATGCTAAAGAAAGCGTCAATATCATGTATCACAACGAGGAAAATGTGTCTATAGTGCCTCATCACCAAAAGAATTAAGATTATTATGAAAATCCAAGTGTGTCCCATTTTGAGGATGAACTTTGTTTTTAAGCAACATAGTAGAATGAAAAGCTCTTCTTCCCAAGCCAAAGCATCAATATCATATATCCCAATGAGGAGAATAACTTTAGAATGCCCAGTCACTAAAAGAACAAAAATTATTGCGAGAATCTAAGTTTGTCCTATTTGATGGATGAACTTTAATTCTAATGAAAATGGTGGAATGAAAAGTTTTTCCTGCAAGCCAAAGCATCAATATCATATATTACGATGAGGAGAATGCATTTATAGTGCCTCATCACCAAAAGAATGGAGATTATTCTTCAAATCCAAGTTTGTTCCAATTGATGGATGAACTTTAATTTTAAGAAAAATGATGGAATGTAAAGTTTTTCCTACGAAACCAAAACATCAATATCATATAACTTAATGAGGAGAATGTGTTTATGTGCCCAACCACAGAAGGTGTATAGCTAATTATAAGAATCTGAGTTTATCCTACTTGATGAATGAACTTTGATTCTGAGAAAATGTTGGAATGAATAGCTTTACTTGCCAAGCCAAAGCATTACTATCATATATTTCAATGAGAAAAATGTGTTTATAGTGCATAATCTCTGAAATAATGGAGATTACTACGAGAATCCAAGTTTGTCTCATTTGACAGATAAATTTTGATTCTAAGGAAAATGGTGGAAAGAAAAGTTTTTCCTGCCAAACCAAAGCATCAATTTCAAGTGTCCTAATGAGGAGAATGTGTTTATAGTGCCTAATCACAATAGGAATGGAAGTTATTACGAGAATCCTAATTTTTTTGATTTGACAAATGAACTTTGAATTTAGGGAAAATATTGGAAAGAAAAGCTTTTTTGGCAAATGAAAGCATCATTATCTTATATCCCAATTTGCAGAATATATTTCAAGTGCCCAAATACAAAAAGAATGAAGATTTTTAAGAGAATCCTAGCTTATCCCATTTAATGAATGAACTTTGATTCTAGGGAAAATATTGGAAAAAAAAAGATTTTTCGACCAACAAAATCATCGACATTACATATCCCAATGAGAAAAATGTGTTTATAGTGCTAAATCACCAAAAGAATAGAGATTATTATGAGAATCCAAGTTTACCCTATTTGATGGATGGATATTGATTATAAGGAATATAGTGGAAAGATAAGCTTCTCTTGCCAAGCCAAAGCATCAAAATCATATATCTAATAAGGAGAATGTCTTTAGAGTGCCCATTCGCAAAAAGTATGGTGATTATTCCTAGAATCCAAATTTATGCAATTTCACAGATGAACTTTGATTCTAAGCAAAATAGTGGAAAGAAAAGCTTTTCCTGCAAAACCAAAACATCAATATCGGGCATCCCAATAGGAAAGTGTCTTTATAGTGCCTCATCACCAAAAGAATGGAGACTATTTCAAGAATCCAAGTTTGTCCCACTTAACAAACAAACTTTGATTTTAAGGAAAATGGAGTAAAATGCTTTTGCTAAGCCAAAGCATCAATATCATTCATCCTAAAGAGGTGAATGTGTTTATAGTGCCTAATCACCAAAAGAATAGAGATCATTACTAGAATCCAAGTTGTCTTATTTGGTGCATGAACTTTGGTTCTAAGGAAAATGGCAGAATGAAAAGCTTTTCCTACCAAACCAAAGCATCTATATCATACATCCTAATGAGGAGAATATAATTATAGTGCCTTATCACCAAAAGTATAAGGAGAATGTGTTTACAGTGCCTTATCACTAAAATAATGGAGATTATTATGAGAATCATAGTTTGTACTATTTGACGGATGAACTTTGATTTTAAGGAAAATGGTGCAATATAAAGATTTTCTTGCCAAACCAAAGCATCAATATTATATATCCTAATAAGGAAAATGTGTTTATAGCACCCAATCACAAAAAAAATAGAGGCAGTTACAAGAATCTAAGTTTGTCCTATTTGATGGATGAACTTTGATTCTAAGAAAAATGGTGGAATAAAAAGCTTTTAATACTAAGCCAACAACGATATCATGTATCCTAATAAGGAGAACGTGTTTATAGTGCCCAATCAACAAAATAATAAAGATTATTGCAAGAATCCAAGTTTGTCCTATTTGATGGATGATGTTTCATTCCAAGAAAAATGGTGGAATGAAAATCTTTTCCTGCTAAGCCAAAGCATTAATATCAAGTATCCCAATGAGGAGACCATGTTTATAGCACCTCATCACCAAAAGAAAATAGATCATTATAAGAAGCAAAGTTTGTCCCATTTGACGGATGGACTTTGATTTTAAGGAAAATGGTGGAATGTAAAGCTTTTCTGGCTAAACCAAAACATCAATATCATGTATCCTAATGAGGATAATGTGTTTATAGTGCCCAACCACAAAAAGAATAGAGGTAATTACAAGAATATGAGTTTTTCCTATTTGACGGATGAACTTTGACCTTGAGGAAAATGGTGGAATAAAAAGCTTGACCTTTCAAGCCAAAGCATCAATATCATATATCTCAATGAGAAAAATGTCTTTATAGTGCACAATCCCTGAAATAGTTGACATTATTATAAGAACCCAAGTTTGTCATATTTGACAGATGAATTAATTTTAAGGAAAATGGTGCAATGTAAAGATTTTCCTGCCAAACCAAAGCATCAATATCATATATCACAATGAGGAAAATATGTTTATAGTGCCCCAATCACAAAAAATAAGAGGCAGTTAAGAGAATCTAAGTTTGTCCTATTTTATGGATAAACATTAATTCTAAGGAAAATGGTGGAATAAAAAGCTTTTCCTGCTAAGCCAAGACATCAATATCACGTACCCGAATAAGGAGAATGTGTTTGTAGTGCCTAATCAACAAAAGAATTAAGATTATTGCAAGAATCCAAGTTTGTCCTATTTGATGGATGAAGTTTCATTCTAAGGAAAATGGTGGAATAAAAATTTTTTCTACTAAGCCACAACGTTAATATCAAGTATCCCAATAAGAAAAATGTGTTTATAGCGTCTTATCACCAAAATAATAGAGATTATTATGAGAACCAAAGTTTGTCCCATTTGACGGATAAACTTTGATTTTAAGGAAAATAGTAGAATGTAAAGCTTTTCCTGCCAAACCAAAACATCAATATCATATATCCTAATGAGGATAATGTGTTTATAGTACCCAACCACAAAAAGAATGGATGTAATTAGAGATTTGAGTTTGTCCTATTTGATGGATAAACTTTGACCCTGAGGAAAATAGTAAAATAAAAAGCTTTATCTTCTAAGCTAAAGCATCAATATCATATATCTCAATGAGAAAAATATGTTTATAGTGTTCAATCCCTAAAATAATCGAGGTTATTATAGGAACCCAAGTTTGTCACATTTGACAGATGAACTTTGATGCTAAGGAAAAAGGTGAAAGAAAAGCTTTTCCTACTAAACCAAAGCATCAGTTTTATGTATCCTTATGAGGAGAATGTGTTTATGGCACCCGATCACAATAGGAATGAAGATTATTACGAGAACCACAGTTTGTTGATTTGATGAACGAACTTTGAATTTAAGGAAAATGTTGGAGAGAAACGCTTTTTTTTGGTAAATGAAAAGATCATATCTTGTATCCCAATTTAGAGAATATGTTTCAAATGCCCAATTATATAAAGAATAGAGATTATTACGAGAATCCTAGCTTGTTCTTTTTGATGAATGAACTTTGATTCTAGGGAAAATGTTGGAAAGAAAAGATTTTTCAGCCAACAAAAGTATCAACATTATATATCTAGTGATAAAATGTGTTTACAGTGCTAAATCACCAAAAGAATGGAGATTATTATGATAATCCAAGTTTGCCCTATTTGATGGATGGATATTGATTGTAGGGAATATAGTAGAAAAAAAAGCTTTTCTTGCCAAGTCAAAGCATCAAAATCATGTATCAAATAAGAAGAATGTCTTTAGAGTACCCATTCACAAAAAGTATGGAGATTACTATGAGAATCCAAAATTTTTCAATTTCATGGATCAACTTTGATTCTAAGCAAAGTGGTGGAAAAAAAAGCTTTTCCTACCAAACAAAAGCATTAATATCGTGCATCCAAATAAGAAAGTGTCTTTATAGTGCCTTATCAGCAACAGAATAGAGACTATTACGAGAATCCAAGTTTGTCCCATTTGGCGAACAAACTTTGATTTTAAGGAAAATGGTGTTATAAAATGTTTTTGCCAAGCTAAAGCATCAATATCATGTATCCCAATGAGTATAATGTGTTTACAATGCCCAATCACCTTTGTCCTATTTAATGCAAGAACTTTGGTTCTAAGAAAAATGGTGGAATGAAAAGCTTTTCCTGCAAAGCCAAAGCATCTATATCATATATCCCAATGAGAAGAATGTGTTTATATATCCTCATCACAGAAAGAAGGGAGATTATTACAGGAATCCAAGTTTGTCCCATTTGATGGATGAACTTTGATTTTTAGGAAAATGGTGAAATGTAAAGATTTTCCTGCCAAACCAAAGCATCAATATCATGTATCCTAATGCGGAGAATGTGTTTATAGTGCCTAATCACAAAACAAATGGAGGCAATTACGAGAATCTAAGTTTATCTCATTTGATAGATGAACTTCAGTTTTAAAGAAAATGGTGAAATAAAAAGCTATTCCTGATAAGCTAAGGCATCAATATCATGTAGCCTAATAAAGAGAATATGTTTATAGTGCCTAATCAACAAAAGAATGGAGATTATTCCAAGAATCCAAGTTTGTCCTATTTGATGGATGAAGTTTGATTCTAAGGAAAATGATGGAATGAAAAGCTTTTTTCTGCCAAGCCAAACCATTAAAGTATCCTAATAAGGGGAATGTGTTTATAGTGCCTCATAACCAAGAGAACAGAGATTATTATGAGAACCCAAGTTTATCCCATTTAATGGATGAACTTTGATTTTAAGCAAAATGGTGGAATCTAAAGCTTTTCCTACTGAACCAAAACATCAATATCATTTATCCTAATAAAGAGAATGTATTTATAGTGCTCAACCATAAAAAGGATAGACATCATTATGAGAATCTCAGTTTGTCCTATTTGATGAACAAACTTTGATTATGAGGAAAATGGTGGAATGAAAAGCTTTACCATCAAAGCCAAACCATCAATATCTTGTATCTGAATAAGAAAAATATGTTTATAATGCCCAATCACCAAAAAATGGACATTATTATGAGAATCCAATTTTGTCACATTTGATAGATGAACTTTGATTCTAAGGAAAATGGTGGAAAAAAAAAAGATTTTCCTGCCAAACTCAAAGCATCAATTTCATGTATCCTAATAAGGAGAAAATGTTTATAGCATCCAATCACAATAGGAATGGAGATTATTATGGGAATCCCAGTTTGTTCGATTTGATAAATAACCTTGAATTTAAGGAAAATGTTAGAAAGAAAAGCTTTTTCTGCCAAACAAAAGCATCAATATCATGTATCCCAATATGGATAATGTGTTTCAAGTGCCTAATTGCAAAAAGAATGGAGATTATTACAAGAATCCTAGCTTGTCCAATTTGAGAAATGAACTTTGATTCTAGGGAAAATGGTGGAAAGAAAAGATTTTTTGGCCAAAAAAGTATCAAATCGTGTATTCCAATGAGAAAAATGTGTTTATAGTGCCAAATCACCAAAAAAATAAAGATTATTATGAAAATCCTAGTTTGCCCTATTTGGTGGATGGATATTGCTTGTAAGGAATATGGTGGAAAGAAAAGCTTTTCTTGCCAAGCTAAAGCATCAAAATCATGAATCCAATAAGAAAAATGTCTTTAAAGTGCCTATTCACAAAAAGTATGGAAATTATTATGAGAATCCAAGTTTGTCCTATTTCATGGATGAACTTTAATTCTAAGCAAAATGGTGGAAAGAAAAGCTTTTCCTGCCAAACCAAAGCATCAATGTCACACATCCCAATAGGAAAATGTCTTTTATAGCACCTCATCACCAATAGAATGTAGACTATTATGAGAATCCAAGTTTATCCCATTTGATGAACAAACTTTGATTTTACTAAAAATGGTGGAATAAAATGCTTTTGCCAAGCCAAAGCATCAATATCATGTATCCCAATGAGGAGAATGTGTTTACAGTGCCCAATATGCAAAAAAAATGGAGATTATTATTAGAATCTACATTTGTCCCATTTCATGAATGAACTTTAATTCTTAGGAAAATGGTGGAATAAAAAGCTTCTCCTTCCAAGTCAAAGCATCAATATCATGTATCTTGATGAGGAGAAAATGTTTATAATGCCAAATCACCAAAGAGGATAGAGATTATTATAAGAATCCACATTTGTCCTATTTGACAAATAAACATTGATTCTAAGGAAAATGGTGGCAAGAAAACCTTATCCCGCCAAACCAAAGCATCAATTTCATGTATCCCAATGAAGACAATGTGTTTGTAGTGCCTAGTAACAAAAGGAATAAAGATTATTCAAGAATCCTAGTTTGTTCAATTTAATGAATATACTTTGTTTCTACAAAAAATGGTAGAAAAAAAAGCTTTTCTTATCAAACCAAAGTGCTAATTTCAAGTATTCTTATGTCGAGAATATTTTCATAACGCTCAATGAAAAAAAGAATAGAGATTATTACAAGAATCTTAGTTTCTCCCATTTGACAAATAAACATTGATTCTAAGGAAAATGGTGGAAAAAAAGCTTTTCCTACCAAACTAAAGCTTCAATATCGTGTATCCTAATGAAGACAATGTGTTTATAGTGTCCAATCACCAAGGGAATAGAGATTCTTATGAGAACCCAAGTTTGTTCGATTTGATGGATGAACTTTAATTCTAAGGAAAATAACAGAAAAAAAGTTTTCCTGCCTAACAAAAGCATCAATATCATGTATACCAATGAGGCGAATGTGTTTATAGTATCCAATCACAAAAAGAATAAAGATCCTTACGAGAGTACAAGTTTATGCCATTTGATGGATGAACCTTAATTCTAAGCAAAATAGTGGAAAAAAAACCCTTCATGCCAAACGAAAGCATCAATTTCATGTATCCTAATAAGGATAATATGTTTATTGCGCCTAATCATAAAAGGAGTTGACATTACTGTGAGAATCCAAGTTTATACCATTTAACAGATAAACTTTCATTCTAAGGAAAATAATGGAAAAAAAAGATTTTTCAACCAAAAGAAGTGTCAAAACCATGTATCACAATGAGGAAAATGTGTTTATCATGCCTAATGAACAAAAAAATAGAGATTATTACAAGAATCTAAGTTTGCCCTATTTGAGGGATGGATATTGATTCTAAGGATTATGGTGGAAAGAAAAGCTTTTCGTACTAAGCAAAAGGATCAAAATCATGTATCCAATAAGGAGAATGTCTTTAGAGTGCCCATTCACAAAAACTATGGTGATTATTATGAGAATCCAAGTTTGTCTCATTTCATGGATGAACTTTGATTTTAGGCAAAATTATGAAAAGAAAAGCTTTTCCAGCTAAACTGCATTAATATCATGCATCCTAATTAGAGAATATGTTTATAGTGCCCCATCACCAAAAGAATGGAGATTATTATGAGAATCCAAGTTTGTCCTATTACACGAACAAACTTTAATTTTAAAGAAAATGGTGGAATGTAAAGCTTTTCCTGCCAAACCAAAGCTTCAATATCATGTATCCTAATAAGGAGAATGTGTTTATAGTGCCCAACCACAAAATGAATGGAGGTAATTACGAAAATCTAAGTTTGTCTTATTTGACAGATGAACTTTGGTTCTAAGGAATATGGAGGAATGAAAGGCTTTACCTTCCAAGCCAAAGCGTCAATATCATGTATCTCAATGAGAAAAATGTGTTTATAGTGCCCAATCACCTAAAGAATGGAGGTTATTATGAGAATCTAAATTTGTCACATTTAACAGATGAACTTTGATTCTAAGTAAAATGGTGGAAAGAAATGTTTTTTCTACTAAACCAAAGCACTAGTATCATGCATCCCAATGAAGAGAATGTGTTTATAGAGCGTAATCACCAAAAGAATGGAGATTACTATAAGAATCCAAGTTTGTCCCATTTCACGGATGAACTTTCATTCCGAAGAAAATTGCGTAATGTAAAGATTTTCCTTTATTTATCATAATGAGGAGACTGTGTTTGTAATGCTTAATCTAAAAAAGAATGGAGATAATTACAAGAATGCAGGTTTGCCTATTTGACGAATGAACTTTTATTCTAAGGAAAATGGTGAAACGAAAAAATTTTTTGTCCAAAAAAAGTATCAAAACCATGTATCCCCATGAGAAAAATGTGTTTATAATGCCTAATCAACAAAAAAATAAAGATTATTACAAGAATCCAAGTTTGCCCTATTTGTTGGATAGATATTGATTCTAAGGAATATGGTGGAAAGAAAAGCTTTTCTTGCCAAGCCAAAGCATCAAAATCATGTATCCAATAAAAAGAATGTCTTTAGAGTGCCCATTAACAAAAAAAATGGAGATTATTACGAGAATCCTAGTTTATCTTATTTTATGAATGAACTTTGATTCTAAGAAAAATTATGGAAAGAAAAGCTTTCCCAGCCAAACAAAGCATTAATATGATACATCTTAATTGGAGAATGTGTTTATAGCGCCCCAACACCAAAAGAATGGAGATTATTATGAGAATCCAAGTTTGTTCCATTACACAGACAAACTTTGATTTTAAGGAAAATTATGGAATGCAAAGCTTTTCCTACCAAACCAAAGCTTCAATATCATGTATCCTAATAAGGAGAATGTGTGGCCAACCATAAAAAGAGTAAAGGTAATTATGAGAATCTAAGTTTGTCCTATTTGACGGATAAACTTTGATTTTAAGGAATATGGTGGAATGAAAAGTTTTACCTTCCAAGCCAAAGGGTTAATATCATGTATCTCAATAAGAAAAAAGTGTTTATAGTGCCCAACCACCAAAAGAATAGAGGTTATTACAAGAATCCAAGTTTATCACATTTGATAGATGAACTTTGATTCTAAGTCAAATGGTGGAAAAAAACTCTTCCTACCAAACTAAAGCATCAATATCAAGCATCCTAATAACAACACATAATCACCTAAGGAATGGCGATTACTATAAGAATCCAAGTTTGTCCTATTTCATTACTATAAACCATTGTATTGATACTATAAACCACTATATCGATACATGTTAATATGTATCGATACCTTTCTTTACAGAATGCATGTTTAGGTCTTGGCATGGCCCAATATTGATACATGAGGTCCTGTATCTATACAGAGGCTTATGTATCGACATATCTACATGTTATGCAAATGGGGATATTTTAAATTTATGGATCATTGGAGCATTATATCAATACATAAGGACTATGTATTGATACATTCAAGAAAAATTATGAATTTTCTTATATTTTTTATCCCTGGACACCTTGAACTATGTTTTTTGATGCCACATCTTTGCATTTACCTTTGATATGATCCACAGGCCTTCTTGACCTCCTCAAAATACTTTTTTATTGGGCAACATCACCCCCTCTCATGTCCATGCCTCAGTTTGCTAAAAATTAGCTTGGACAAAATAAGGTATCTACAACTGTCCTTTTTTGATCGTTGCTGAGAATTAGGAATAGGGCAAAGACAAATAAACACTATTTTGTCTGAGTTGGAACGATGCTCCTTAGAACACCTTTAAAGAAATAAAATTTAATTAAATTTGCTATAATAAGTGTAGTGTATTAACAGTGATCTTGATAAAGGTTTAAGTGAATTTTTTTGGGTTTACCTCCCTACTAGGATGTTAGGTTTTCTAAGGTTTGACCCTCTTAGGCAGGTGTAGAGTAACATTGATTTTTTATGTGGATGCCACCAACTTATGTGAGCTTTGACTTAAACTTGGTGCCACCAGCTCATGTGGCTTTGATTCAGGTGCCACCAGCTTGTGTAGGCTTTGATTCGAGTGTTGCTAGCTTGTATGGACTTTGACTTAGGCTAGGTGCCACTAGCTTGTGTGGACTTTGACTCTAACCTGGGTGCCACCAGCTTGTGTGGGCTTTGAAAAAGTGCCACCGATTTGTGGGCTTTGAAAAAATGGCACTAACTTATAGGCTTTGAAAAGGGTACCACTGATTTATGGGCTTTAAAAGGATGCCACTAACTTGTAGGCTTTGAAATGGGTGCCACTGACTTGTAGGCATGCCCTAAGTTGCTAAAAAAAATTAGCCCAGACAAAATAAGGTGTCTACACCTACCAAACCAAAGCCTCAATTTCGTTTATTCCAATGTGGAGAATGTGTTTATAAGGCCCAATGACTAAAAAAATGGAGATTATTATGAGAATCCAAGTTTTTCCTATTTGGTAGATGAACTTTAATTCAAAGGAAAATGGTGGAAAGAATAGTTTTTCTGCAAAACCAAAGCATCAATATCGTGAATCCCCATGACGGGAATATGTTTATAGTGCCCAATCACTAATTGACTGTAGATTATTATGGGAATCCGAATTTGTCCCATTTGATAAATAAACTTTGATTATAAGGAAAATGGTGAAAAAAAAAGCTTTTCCTACCAAAAAAAAGCATCAATATCATGTATCCAAATGGAGAGAATTTGTTTATAGTGCTTAATCACAAAAAGAATGAAGATTATTACAAGAATTCAAGTTCGCCCTATTTGACAGATGAACATTGATTCTAATGAAAATGATGGAAAGAAAAGGATTTCCTGCCAAAGCGAAGGCTCAATTTTGGGCATCCCAGGGTAGAGAATGTATTTATAGCACTTAATGACAAAAAGAATGGAGATTATTACGGGAATGCCAATTTGTCCCATCTGAGGAATGAACTTTGATTTTAAAAAAAATGGTGGCATAAAAAGCTTTTCTTGCTAAACAAAAGCATCAACTTCAAGCATCCTAATAAGAATAATGTGTTTAGAACACCCAATCACAAAAGCAATAGAGATTGTTACAAGAATCCAAGTTTGTCTCATTTGATAGATTAACTTTGATTCTAAGAAAAATGGTGGAAAAAAAAGCTTTTCCTATCAAACCAAAGCCTCAATTTCATGTATCCTAATGTGGAAAATGTGTTTATAGCGCTCAATCACAAAAAGAATGGAGATTCTTAAGAATATCCCAGTTTGTCTCGTTTGACAAATAAACTTTGATTCTAAGGAAAATAGTGAAAAAAAACTTTTCTCACTAAAAAAACAATATTGTGTATCCTAATAAAGAGAATCTATTTGTTGTGCCAAATCACAAAAGTAATGGAGATTATTATGAGTATGCAAGATTGTCCTATTTGATGGATGAACATTGATTCTAAGGAAAATGGTGGAAAAAGTGAAAAAAAAAGCTTTTCTTGCCAAACTAAAGCCGCAATTCCATGTATCACAATGTGGACAATGTATTTATAGCCCTCAAGCACAAAAATAATGGAGATTATTATGAGAATCTTGGTTTGTCCAATTTGACAAACAAGCTTTAATTCTAAGAAAAATGATAGAAAAAAAAGCTTTTCCTACCAAAGAAAAGCATCGATATCATGTATCCCAATGAGGAAAATGTGTTCACAGTACTCAATCACAAAAAGAATAGAGATTATTATGAAAATCCAAGTTTCTCCCATTTGACAGATGAACTTTGGTTTTAACAAACATGGTGGAATCAAAAGCTTTTCCTTCCAAGCCAAAGCATCAATATCATGAATCCCAGTGAGGAGAATATGTTTATAGTGCCCAATGACCAAAAGAATGGAGATTATTATGAGAACCCAAGTTTGTCCTATTTGATAGATAAACTTTAATTCTAAGGAAAATGGTGAAAGAATAGTTTTTCCTGCAAAACCAAAACATCAATATCATGTACCCCAATGAGGGGATGTCTATATAGTGCCTAATCACTAAATGAATGTAGATTATTATGAGAATCCAAATTTGTTCCATTTGGTGGATGAACTTTGACTCTAAGGAAAATGGTGGAACAACAAACTTTTTTTACTTGACCAATGCATCAAAATTATCTGTCCTAGTGAGAAGAATGTGTATCTAGTGCCCAATCCAAAATCAATAGTGATTATTAAGAGAATCCAAGTCTGTCCGATCTCGTGGATAAAATTTTATTTTGAGGAAAATGGTGTAAAGAAAAGCTTTTCTTACCAAACCAAAGCACCAATATCGTGCATCCCAATAAGGAAAATGTGTTTATAGTTTTTAATTACCAACAAAATAGAGATTGTTACGAGAATCTGAGTTTTTCCTATTTGACAGATGGATATTGACTCTATGAAAATTGGTAGAAATAAAAAGTTTTTTCTTGCCAAGCAAAATCAACAGTATTGGGTATCCAATAAGGAGAATGTCATAGTGCTCAATCACCAAAAGGATAAAGATTAATACAAGAATCTAAATTTGTCCTATTTCATGGACAAACTTTGATTTTGAGGAAAATTGTGGAATAAAAGGCTTTTCCTACCAAACAAAAGCAAGAATATCGTGTATCCGAATGAGGATAATGTGTTTATAGCGCTCAATCACTAGATGAATAGAGACTATTACGAAATCCCAGTTTATCCTAATTAGGGAAAATACTTTTATTCTAAGGAAAATGGTGGTAAGAAAAGCGTTTTTTGCTTAAAAAAGCATCATTATCCTTATCCCAATGAAGAGAATATGTTAATAGTGCTCAATCACAAAAGGAATAAAGATTAAATCGAGAATTCAAGTTCATCCCATTTGATGGATAAATAATGGTTCTAAGGAAAATAGTAGACAAAAAAGCATTTACTGCCAAAGCAAAGCCTTAATTTCGTGTATCCTAATATGGAGAATGTATTTATAGTGCATAATCACAAAAAGAATAGAGAACACTGCGAAAATCCTAATTTGTCCTATTTGATGAACGAGCTTTGATTCTAAGGAAAATATGAAAGGAAAAGCTTTTCTCACTAAAAGAAAGCATCAATATTGTGTATCCTAATTAGGAGAATGTGTTTATATTGCCTAATCACTAAAAGAATGGAGATTATTATGAGAATCCTAGTTTGTCCTATTTGATAGATGAACTTTGATTCCAAGGAAAATGGTAGAAAGAATAGCTTTTCCTGCCAAACAAAAGCCTTAATTTCCTGTATCCCAAATGAGGAAATCTATTTATGGTACCTAATCAACTAAAAAACCTAGATTATTATGAGAATCCAAGTTTGTCCTATTTGATGGACAAACTTTGTTTTTAAGGAAAATGATGAAAATAATAGATTTTCTTCTTAAATCAAAGCATCAATATCATGTATCTCAATAAAGAGAATATGTTTATACTACCCAATTACTAAAGAATTGAGATTCTTACAAGAATCAAAGTTTGTCCTATTTGACAAACGAACTTTAATTCTAAGAAAAATTTTGGAACGAAAAGCTTTTCCTACCAAACAAAACAAGAATATTGTGTATCCCAATGAGAAGAATGTGTTTATAGTGCTCAATCACCAAAAGGATGGATATTGTGACACTTCCTTTTGTTTGAACCAATTTTTGGTATCCTAGAAGTTAGATAAAAAATGACAAAATCAAAAAATAGAAATAAAGCTGGGGGACAATTGCCAAGCAACATGTTTGCTTGGTCTTAGCAAGACATGCCTAGGCTAGATACCAACATTTTGGTTCATAAACTTCCCTTTAGACCTAAATGCAAACCAATCCAAGAAAAGTTAAGGAGGATGAAACTAGAAATACTCCTTAAGATCAAGGAAGAAGTCAAGAAACAATTTGAAGTAGGATTTCTTGAGGTAGCCAAATATCCTGAATGGGTAGCCAACATAGTCCTAGTTCCTAAGAAGGATGGTAAAGTCTGAATATGTATGGACTACAGGGACCTGAATCGAGCTAGCCCTACGAATAATTTTCCTCTACCTTCATTGATACCTTAGTAGACAACACTAGCAAAAATATACTATTTTCTTTCATGCATGGGTTCTCGGGCTATAATCAAATCAGAATGGCTATTGAAGATAGGGAAAAGCCCACTTTCGTGACCATGTGAGGAACTTTTTGCTATAAGGTGATGCCTTTTAGGTTAAAGAATGCTAGGGCAACTTAGCGAAGGGCTATGGTAACATTGTTCCATGACCTTATGCACAAAGAAATAGAGGCTATATGGATGACATGATCGCCAAATCAACAAAAAAAAATGAACATGTTACCAATTTGCAAAGTTCTTTAAAAGGCTTCACAAATATCAGCTCAAGCTAAAACCTGTTAAATGTGCATTTGGCATCACCTTCAGTAAATTATTGGGGTTCATTATGAGTAAGAAAGGAATAAAGGTGGATCTTGACAAGGTTAAGTCTATCCAAAACCTACCACCACCTCGAACTCAAAAGGAAATGAGAAGTTTCTTGGGAAAACTGAACTACATAGCTTGATTTATATCTTAGTTGATCGACAAATACGATTTGATCTTTAGGCTGCTGAAAAAAAATCCTAGAGGATGGAATTAAGAATGCCAAAAAGTTTTTGATAAGGTCAAACATTACCTTTTGAACCTTTCAGTACTTATGCCATGAGTAGCTGGATGACAACTAATTCTATATCTATCAACTATAGACAAGTTGATGGGTTATGTATTAGGACAACATGATGAATCAGGAAAGAAGGAATAGGCTATCTATTACTTGAGCAAGAAATTTACAAAATGTGAAAATAATTATTCATTCGTAGAAAAGCTATGTCATGCTTTAGCTTAGACAACCTGAAGGGTAAGGCAATACATGCCATACCATACTACATGGTTGATCGCCAAGCTTGATCCCATCAAGTATTTATGCGAAGCCCCTACCTTGTCCGGGAGATTAGCAAGGTGGCAAGTTATGTTTTCTAAGTACAACATCGTGTATATGAACCAGAAAACCATTAAAGGTAATGTAATAGCAAACCTTTTGGCAAGTCGAGCCATACATCATTATTAGCCTTTAAACTTCAAGTTCCCTGATGAAGACTTGATGTGCATATCTGAGACAAAGGGCACAAACAAGTGTGGGTCATCATGGAGAATGTATTTCGATGGAGCTTTAAACACAGTAAGGCAATGAATTGAGTCTATTCTCATCTCGCCAAAAGGAAACCATTACCTTTTCACAACTAAATTAAACTTTGACTGTGCCAACAACATAGCCAAATATAAGGCTTGCATCATGGGGATCCAAGTAGCCATTAAAAGGGGCATTCAAACATTGTAAGTGTTTAGAGATTCAGCCCTTATCATTTGCCAACTATAGGGAGAATGGCAAACACATGATGCTAAACTGATCACTATGTGAATCTAATATCGAAGCTTAGGAAAGAGTTTGATGATATTAGTTTTCATCATCTACCTCAAGAAGAGAATCAAGTTATTGATGCCTTGGCCACTTTATCTTCCATGTTTAAAGTCAATCAGGAATCGGACATTGCACCTATCTAAATGAGTACCTATTTAACCCTGACGTATGTCAAAACATCGAAAAAGAGAAGGATGGTTTGCCATGGTATCATGACATCTTTCAATACATCAAGGATCACGGTACCCAAAAGGCACCACTAAAACTGATAAGAGGACCATAAGATGATTAGCTGCGAACTTCATTTTGAATTGGGAGATTTTGTATAAGACAGGTTAGGATCAGGTGTTACTCCGATGCATGGATGCCCATGAAGCCAAAAGAATACTTAAAGAAGTTCATGAAGAGATTTGTGGTATGCATGCTAACAGACACCAAATGGCAAAACAAGTCATGCGATCAGGTTATTATTGGTTGACTCTAAAAAAGGATTGCATTAACTATGTTCAAAAGTGTCATAAATGCCAAATTTGCACTAATAAGATCCATGTCCCACCAACACCTCTGCATGTTATGATAGCTCCATGGCCCTATTTTATGTGGTCGTAAACATGATTGGACCGATTAACCCCAAGGCTTCTAATGGATATCGCTTTATTTTGGTCATGATTAATTACTTCACTAAATGGGTAGTGGCAGTTTCTTATGCTAACGTCACTAGATCTGTCATAGGCAAATTTGTGAAATAGGATATCATTTGTAGATATAGTCTTCCCGAACAAATCATTACTGATAACACACGTAACCTGAAAAATAAGATGATGCAAGCAGTCTGCTCTCAATTCAAGTTCAGCATCAAAACTCTGTCCCGTACTGTCTAAAAATGAAGAGGGCAGTCGAAGCCGCCAATAAGAATATCAAGAAAATAGTTGAAAAAATGGTTGCCATGAAAAGTTGCCTTTTATTTTACATGCTTATCGCATAGCCATACGAACTTCTACAGGTGCTACCCCATTCTCTTTGGTCTATGACATAGAGGTTGTCTTGCCAATTGAAGTTGAAATCCTTTTACTTAAAGTCCTGATGGAATTACAACTTGAAGAGGCTAGGTTAAAAACTAATACGAGTAGTTCATCCTTGTTGAAAAAAAGAATCAAAGCCATCTATTATGAGTAGATGTATCAAAAGTGCATGATGAGAGCCCATGACAAAAAGTTCCATCCTCATTAGCTCCGAGAAGATGACCTGGTGCTTAAACAAATTCTCTTGATCTATAAAGATGCTCATAAAAAGTAGACCCCAAATTAGAAAGGGCCATATATGGTAAAACGTGTATTCTCTGAAGGAGCTCAAACCTTAATTGAGATGGATGGTAGTTACCTATCTAACCCTATGAATTTTGATTTTGTTAAGAAGTATTATGCTTGAAAGGAGTTTAAAATGAAAGCCCAAAAGGGCATCCTATTAGTCCCTCGTCTACCACTCATAAAAAAAATGGCTTAAGTTAAAACCTGAAAGGGCAGCTTAAGTGATCAAACCTTGCCATTCAAATAAAGCCAAGCCCAAAGCATCATTAGCCCAAAACCAATCTTCCCTATATTCATAACTCTAACTAAGACACCAAGTCATAACCTAACCTATCTGTTCAGTGTTAACCAATACCACAAAAACCTTATCCATACCTACACTCGAAAAATATAAACTACCCACCTTTAGGGCTTTCATCCTACCATAGGGCAATCTAAAGGGTCTTCTTATGAGTCGCCATGCCAAAAGAAGCAATTTCTCGAAAAAAATCTCCAAAAGCACTTAGTGGATAATTCATGTCGTAAGTGTTAAAGCTAATCGACCAAGAAGACTTCTCAGATCTCTTTTGTACTTCAAAACCTTCCATAATCTTATAAGTTTATCATAAATTGTACCCTCTTTTGTGAATAAAAATATTACTTTATTTCTCGTAAAATCTTTTTGTAGCACTGATTTCTTGTTACGTCATGTTTACGATTTAATTGATAATGCTTGATAAACAAACAAAACTAATGACAGGATTTCCTAGCATTATTTCAAAAGATATAACTTTGTAAAGACTTTGTTTTGTGTTTAAACACCAAGAATGAACTTTTAGGGCCATAACCGATTTTGCCCTAGGACTCTATATTTGGAGAATATGCTCGAAACCTTCTTAGTAAGAGGTCGTGGACCTTCTGTACCTTCAAAAAGGGTATAATCTTAACATTTAAAGCCTTTGAAAATCCAACGCAAGACTGACAAACCCTGGGCAAAAGGCCACCCCACTAAAGCTAAAGAAAGCCCAAAATCAGCCATTGGATTAGGCCTTTAAAGTCATCACCTTTCTGTTAATTAGGCAGGCATTTACATCTCCATGCATTATGCAGCATTTAACATCTATACAAGTATTAGCTCCCGTACAGAGAAGTTAAATTTATAAGGAACCTAAGGTACCAATTTTTTATTTTAAAAAAACCTCAAAAGGCCTCAAGTATATACCTTTGATCTTATTAAAAATCACCCAAGAAGGGTATCTAAACTTATTTCCTTTAGTCTTTAAGGAACAGATGCTTCCTTACCTTAAAGCCTACACAAATTGGTGGCAACTATGTCTTTCAGTCCTCAAAGAGCAAGATGTTTTCCTACCTTTAAGCCTACACAAGTTAATGGTAACTACCTCTCTCAGTCCTCAAAGAACAGGATGCTTCCCTACCTTAAAGCTCGCAAAAGCTGGTGGCAACTACCTACCTTAGTCCTCAAAGAATAGGACCCTTATCAAAGCTCATACAAGCTGGTGGCAATTACCTATCTTAGTCCTTTAAGAGCAAGATGCTTATCAAAGCCCACGTAAACTAGTGGCACCATATAATCAACCTCAGTCCTCAAAAAGGAGGATGTTTTCTTACTTTAAAGCCCACACAAATTGGTGGCATCTGTTTACCTTAGTTCGTAAAAAGTTGGACATTTTCTTTACTACCTTAAAGAGTAGAACATTTTCTTACTTTAAAGCCCACACAAGCTGATAGCACTACACAACCTACCTCAATCCTCAAAGAGTAGGACATTTGTTTACCTCAAAGGCCACATAAGCTAGTGGCACCATATAACCTACCTCAATCCTCAAAAAGTGGAACATTTTTTTACTGTAAAGCCTACACAAGCTGGTAGCTCTTATTTACCTTAGTCCATAAAAAGCTAGACCTCTTTCTTTACCTACCTTAAAGCTTATACAAATCGATGGCACCTGTTTGAAAAAATAGAAAATAACCTAGTAAGCAGGTCAAACCCTACAAAATTTATTAAAATCTTTTTTTTTATAAATTGTTTAACCTATCTCGACATGATACTAAATAACACTCTATTTTTCAACAAGCACACAAGTCTATCATCCTATTTGAACAAAATAATGTGTATTTATCTTTGCCCTAATACTAGTACTTAGCAATAGCCAAAGAGGGGCAGTTGTAGACACCTCATTTTGTTCGGACCAATTTTTGGTATCTTAAAAGTTAGGTAAATGATGATAAAATCAAAAAATAGAAATAAAACTAGGGGATAAAAATGTTTTTGGCAAGTTCTAAAATTCCTATAGGCCATATTAAAGAAATTGTAAAAACAAGGCATCAAGGCCACTTTTCATGGTGTCACCTAGGTTATACGCAAATTAATTTCCCATTATCTGTGACCAAGTTGAGGTAAATCAGGAAGCCATAGGTTCGTACAAGTTATATTGGGGCATAAGTATTGATATGAGGCTTTTACGATGTAAAAAGCTTGAATTTTCACATGTAGTATCGATACAAGAGGGTTTGCTATCGATACTTGACATGTTTGTATCAATACAAACCTTGGCAGTAGCTAAAGTTATGATTTTTAGCAAAATGTATCGATACACAAACATAAGTATCAATACTGGACTCTAAGTCTTGAGACTGGAAACATTTTTTGCTCTTAGTATCAATACATAACTCATTGTATTGATACTCAAGAGTAAAATATACCTTGTGTATTGATATAACATGTCTTATATTGATACATTAAGGCATTTTTATCTATTTTGAGCCATTTTTTAGCCTTCGAAGACCCGATTTAAACATGTTTTTACACCAAAAGATTATATATAACATTGCAAACCTCAATTGTGGGTTCATTAATGGATTCGAACAAATTTTTAGAGTCCAAACAATTAATGACAAAGGTACATGGGTTTCAGAGGATGGCAAGCATATCTCTAGCATGCAAGCTTTCATAGCCTTTCTACCTCTATGCTTAGTATGGGAAAACCAATAAGAAGAGAGTCAACTAAACATGGCAGCTGGAGATATGCCCTGATACACAAGAAAAAATCAAACATGCCATTTGCATTATCTTCTAAAAGGAAAAGCTGAACTAGAAAAAAACAGATACAACCAGCTATCCATAAAAAAAAAACTTTCTTAGTTACCAAAAAAAGCTCTCCAGCAATCCCAAATAACTCTTCACCCATCCCCATAAATCCTTCAACAACCCTAGCTTTAAAAATTCACCAAAAACACTATTTTAATACCTTTTATCCTCAACCAACCTGTATTCTTATAGCTTCCTAAAGCCATAGCCAGAACACCTTCAAAAACTCAACCCTTCACATATTTTCAGCCTCAACACCCCATCAGCAACCATATTATCAAAAAACTCCATCCTTTCACCCTTTTCTTGTTAAAAATGGCAAAAAAGAGAAAAAGAACTGAGCTTAAAGTTACTGCTTTAAAAAGGGAAGAAACTTGAAGCCTTTGCTAGCATATATTTTACCTTGCCCTATGTATTTTCTGTTTTGATCCTACATTTCATTTTATGAGCTTTTCATGTTACCATGATCCTCCTAACACTCTCATGCATCTTTTTTTCCTTGGTTGTGGTAGTCCTTGACACCTTGATGTTACGGGATATATAAACTCACCATACTTTATTTTCATCATTACACAGCCTCTGTTCATGTATCTTATGCCATGTATCTTCCATATTCACATAGACATTACATATTTAAATGGTCACCTTGATATGTCTTAGGTATATTCAAATATTTTCTTGTGTTTTAAGGAGTCTCATGAAATAAAAATCCTATCTTGACAACTTCAGTAACTATCCTCTTGTTCAAACATGTTTATATCATCTCCATGCACTTTATTTGTCATCTTTTTACATTTTTGTCAACCATGTCCATTTCAAAATGTCATATTTGCATGTTTGCATATTTATTCCATGTTTGTCTTTGTATTTGCTTTATTTTGTTCATGATATCTCCATTAAAATGCTTATTATTCTCTTACAAATTGTTTTTTTAGAAACTCCCCAAGTTAAGTTTATGCTACCTCCAATAGATGAAGAATAGCATGGACTTAATGCTTTCATTAAATTAGTCTCTCAATCTTAGGGATAAATCAACATTTCAGCTCTAGATTTCATGGTGAAATATGTTTATTCTTAAAAAAAGAGAGGAAATCCTTTTTAGCATTAAACCTTGATCTTGAGTCTCATGTTCATTTTGGTGACGGTCAACAGGTTGTTCCATTATCCCAAACTACTCCAGGATTATGGAGTGAACTTATGAAGTTTGTGTTACTTTTTGTTGCAGACGTTCAAACGTTCTTAGCTCGAGTCCATCTTTGAAAAACTGGAATATCAAATAATCCCCCTTATTTTTGGTCTAGCAACACTGTAGTCCAAACTTGAAAAATTATTTTTGAGCCATAAAATATTTCCTTGGATTTTTCTAATATTTTTCCTTTAAAGGGCATCAAATTACCTTTCTAACCCTTAGATGATCTCGAACGAGGGAGCTATGATTTTTCATACCTTTGCTATCCAAAACCCCTAAAACTAAGCATGCAATATTCTGTTTAGGCTATTTAGACCCATCAGATGATTTTTACGAAATTTTCAGATATTTTTCCCAAAAGTTCACAAAATCCTCTTTCTGAAAAGGTATTATCTATGATCTAACAATCTCGAATAAACTTAGAATGATCAAAATCCATCATGTCCTTTTAATTGTACATGCTGCGAGTGCTGAGACGAACATGACTTTAAAAATTAATTTTGCCTAAAAACTGATTCTCTAAAATTTTTGGAATATTTTTATATTAAACCCTGTCAAGTTACCTTTCTAATGGTACCTCATTTACCCTCTGAAATCTTCAGATGCACCTAAAAAAAATCTAAAAATGGAGATGACACGATGCTGTCCTTTGTTTTCAACCTAATTTCAAATCCCCTTTTATCGAGAAGTTGGAATGTCTCGAAAGTGAGCCCGATTCATTCCCACACAACATCAACCCCTTTTGACTTGGATCAAGGCTAAAATACAAAAAATAGGATTTCATATTAAAATTTTCATTAGTGGATATACTCTAACTCCACTACTCAAAAGAGGATACTCCAACCCCATTTTTTAAATCCAAGTTAAATTTTCTCTTTGTCCCTAAATGTTTTCCTAACTTTAGGGATACTCTAACCCCACTACTCTAAAGGGATATGCCAACCCTATTCTTTTAAAGAAATAAAAATTTTTATTCCTAACTATTTTCATAACTCTATATTTAGAGGACACTCTAACCTTATTTCTCCAAGAGGATACTCTATCCTTTTTTTACCTCGAAATCATAAAAGTTGCTGTCTTCCAAATACCTCAAACCTTTTTGATAAAAATCCTCTTTGTTCTTTAAATTACCATCGAATCTAGATTAGTCTTTAAAATTGTCATCCCGGTTATTCTTTAATAATTGAAGGCAATTATAAGATACATTTCAATCACCCCTTTGCTTTTTATGCTCTTTTGTTTGTGATTACTTTTTATTATATTATTATATTTGTTATTTTTTGCCTTACGAACTTATTACATTTGTAGTGTTATTATGCATTCATATTTAAATTCATTTTCTAATGAAAATTATGAGGTGATGTTCCATGTTGGTATCTCTCAAGTGCCTCAAACGAGACACCCAATTTTTAAAATCTAATATGGACATCATTTTCATAAAAAATCCCTAAGTTCCTCACATCTTTGAGGTTCATAAGTGATCTAATTTTTCTTAATAAAGAACCCAGATTTACATTTTCCAAAACTTCATGCATTAAAGAGGATTATATCTAAATAGAGACCAAATAGAACCGATTTAACCGAGACCAAAGTGAGATATAGTTAGTAGGTATCAATTTGGGCATCCTAAGGATGCTAATCTTTCCCTCCGTGTAACCAACTCTTAAGCCCAACCAATGAATATTTGGACGTTATAGACCTTTAAATCAGTGTTTTGAGTTTCATAAATTGTAATATTGTTTTCAACAAGCATCCAATATTGCCTAGCCTCAAATGATTGGTGGTGACTCCAAGTTAATGGCCACTTTATGGTGGCCACCCGAGTTCAGTTAATGAATGACTCATCCTACGGTCCTTATCCCCTTTATATCATCACACCTAATCCAAATTCCAATCAAGGGATAGCTCAAAGGCTCGAGCATAATTAACCATCATACATTCCTAAGTCTAGCGCGTTATGCCCTTCATATCATCTGAAGTTTTAAAGGCTGGGCACGTGATGATAGCTTGGCGACAAATATTATTACAAGAATCCCAGCTTGTCCCATATGACAAATGAACTTTAACTCTATGGAAAGTGGTGGAAATAAAAGCTTTTCTCGCTAATAAAAAAAGCATCAATGTTGTGTATCCTAATAAGAAGAATCTATTTATGGTGCTAAATCAAAAAAGGAATATAGATTATTATAAAAATCCAAGTTTGTTGCATTTGGTGGATAAGCATTGATTCTAAGGAAAATGGTGGACAAAAAAGCTTTCCCTACTAAACTAAAGCCTCAATATCATTTATCCCAATGAAGAAAATGTGTTCATAGTGCCTTAATAAAAGAATGGAGATTAATGTAAGAATCGAAGTTTGTCCTATTTGATAGATGAATTTTCATTCTAAAAAAAATCATGGAACGAAAAGCTTTTCCTACTAAACAAAACCAGAACATCGTATCCCAATGAGGAGAATATATTTGTAGTGCTCAACCAGCAAAGGAATGGAGATTATTATGAGAATTCTAGTTGATCCTATTTGATAAATAAACTTTGAATATATGGAAAATGGTGGAATGAAAAGCTTTTCCTGCCTAAAAAAAGCATTAATGTTGCATACCCCAATGAGGAGAATCTATTTATAGTGCCAACCCGTGAAAAGAATAGAGATTATTATAAGAATCCAAGTTTATCCCATTTGATGGAAGAAAATTGATTCTAAGGAAAATGCATTTCCTACCAAACTAAAGCCTTAATTTTGTGTATCCCAATGTGGAAAATTTATTTATAGCACTCAATTGCAAAAAGAATGGAAATTATTACGAGAATTCAAATTTGTCCCATTTGATGAATGAACTTTGATTCTGAGGAAAATAGTGGAAATAAAAGCTTTTCCTACCAAAAAAATGCATCAATATCATCTATCCCATTGAGGATAATGTGTTTATAGTGCCCAATCACTAAAAGAATAGAGATTATTATGAAAACCTATATTTGCCCATCTAATAGATGAACTTTGATTTTAAGGAAAATCGTGGAAAGGATAATTTTTCTTGCCAAACAAAAGCATCGATATCGTTCATCCCAATGAAGACAATATGTTTATTGCATCTAATCATCAATAAAATAGACATTATTATGAGAAGCCAAGTTTATCCTATTCAACCGATAGATATTGACTTTGAGGAAAATGGTGGAAAAAAAGCATTTGTTGCCAACCAAAACCATAAAAATCAGCTATCCAATGAGCAAAATGTCTTTATAGTGCTCAATCACCAAAAAATAGAGATTATTACGAGAATCCAAGTCTATCCCATTTCACAGTCAAACTTTGATTCCAAGAAAAATTATGGAATGAACAGCTTTTCCTATCAAATAAAAGCAAGAATATCGTGTATCCCAATGAGAAGAAAGTCTTTATAGTGCTCAATCACCAAATGAATGGAAACTATTACAAGAATCCTACTTTGTCCCATTTGATGAATGAACTTTGATTCTAAGAAAAATGGTGCAAAAAAAAGCTTTTCTTACCAAGAAAAACATCAATATCATGTATCCTAATGAGAATAATGTGTTACAGTGCTCAATCACCAAAGGAATAGAGATTATTACTAGAATTCAAGTTTGTCTCATTTGATGGACGAACATTGACTTTAAGGAAAATGGAAAAAAGAAAAGCTTTTCCTTCCAATGCAAAACCTCAATTTCGTGAATCCCAACATGGAGAATGTATTTATAGTGTTCAATCATAAAAAGATTGGAGATTATTACAAGAATCCAAATTTGTCCCATTTGACAAATGAACTTTGATTCTAAAGAAGATGGTGCAACAAAAAGCTTTTCCTGCTAAAAAAAGCATCAATATCGTGTATCCGAATGAGGAGAATGTGTTATTGTGCTCAGTCACAAAAGGAATGGAGATTATTATGAGATTTCAAGTTTGTCCCATTTGATGAACGAACATTGATTCTAAGGAAAATAGTGGAAAAAAAAAGCTTTTCCTACTAATGCAAAGCCTCAATTTTGTGCATCCTAATGTGGAGAATGTATTTATAGCACTCAACCATAAAAAGATTAGAGATTATTATGGCAATCCTAATTTGTCCTATTTGACGAGCATACTTTAATTCTAAGGAAACTTGTGGAAGGAAAAGCTTTTTTTGCAAAAAACAAGCATCAATATTGTCTACCCCATTAAGGAGAATGTGTTTATAGTGCTCAATCACTAAAAGAATAGAGATTATTATGAAACCCAAGTATACCCCATTTTATAGATTAACTTTGATTTTGAGGAAAATGGTGAAAAGAATTATTTTTCCTCCCAAGCTAAAGCATCAATATCATGTATCCCAATGAGGGAAATATGTTTATAGTGCACAGTCACTAAAAGAATGGAGATTACTACGAAAGTACATGTTTGGCTCCTTCAATGGATAAACTTTGATTCTAAGAAAAATGATGGAAAGAACAGCTTTTCATATCAAACAAAAGCATCGATATCATGTATCCCAAAAAGGAAAATGTGTTCATAGTGTTCAATCTTTAAAAGAATGGAGATTAGTACAAGAGTCAAAGGTTGTCCCATTTGATGAATGAACTTTGATTCTAAGAAAAATCATGGACCAAAAAGCTTTTCCTACCAAGCAAAACAAGAATATCATGCATCCTGATGAGGGGAATGCATTTGTAGTGCTCAATCACCAAAAGAATGGACATTATTACAAGAATCCTTGTTTGTCGCATTTGACACATGAACTTTGACTCTAAGGAAAATGGTGGAAAGAAAAGATTTTGTCGCTAAAAAGAAAAGCATCAATATCGTGTACCCCAATGAGGAGAATATGCTATAGTGCTCAGTCACAAAAGGAATAGAGATTATTATGAGAATTCAAGTTTGTCCTAATTGACAAATGAACATTGATTCTAAGGAAAATGGTGGAAAGAAAAGCTTTTCCTGCCAATGCAAAACCTTAATTTGATGCATCCTAATATAGAGAATGTATTTATAGTGCTCAATCATAAAAGGATTGGACATTATTATGAGAATCCTAATTTGCCCCATTTAATGAATAAACTTTGACTCTAAAAAATTGGTGGAAAAAATGCTTTTCCCGCAAAAAAAAAGCATCAATATCGTTTATCCTACTAAGAAGAATGTGTTTATAGTGCCCAATCACTAAAAGAATGGAGATTATTATGGGAACTCAAGTTTGCCCTATTTGATAGATGAACTTTGGTTTTAAGGAAAATAGTGGAAAAAATAGTTTTTTTTGCCGATACAAAGCATCAAAATCATGTATACCAAAGAGGGGAATATGTTTATAGTGCTCAATCACTAAAAGAATAAAGATTATTATAAGAATCTAGGTTTGTCCTATTTGACAAATAAACTTTGACTCTAAGGAAAATGGTGGAAAGAGAAAGCTTTTCCTATAAAAGAAGCATCAGTATCGCGTATCCCAATGAGGAGAATTTGTTTATAGTGCCAAATCACAAAAGGAATAGAGATTATTTTGGGATTCTAATTTGTCCTACTTGACAAATGACTATTGATTCCAAGGAACAAGGTGGAAAAAAAGCTTATCCTACCAAGCTAAAGCCTTAATTTCATGTATCATAAAGGGCACAATGTATTTATAGCACTCAAGCACAGAAAAAATGAAGATTATTATAAAAATCCAAGTTTGTCCCATTTAATGGACAAACTTTGACTCTAAGGAAAATGGTGGAACAAAAAGCTTTTTTTACTAAACCAAAGCATCAAAACTGCCTATCCTAGTGAGAAGAATAAGTATTTAGTGCCCAATAAAAAATGAATAGAGATTATTTCGAGAATCTAAGTTTGTCCTATTTTGTGGGTGAAATTTTAATTTGAGGAAAATGGTGGAAATAAAAGCTTTTCTTACCAAATCAAAGTATCAATATCGTGCATCCTAATGAGGAGAATTTGTTTATTGCATTTAATCACCAATAAAATAGAGATTATTATAAGAATCCAAGTTTGTCATATTCAAGAGATGGATATTGACTCTACGAAAAATGGTAGCAAGAAAAGTTTTCCTGCCAAGCAAAATCATCAAAATTGGGTGTGAAATGAAAAGAATGTCCTTATATTGGCTTAATCACCAAAACAATAGAGATTATTACAAAAATCCAAGTTTACCCTATTTCACAAACAAACTTTGATTTTAAGGAAAATTATGGAATGAATAGCTTTTCCTATTGAACAAAAATAAGAATATTGTGTATTCCAATGAAGAGAATGTGCTTATAGTGCTTAATCACTAAATAAAGGGAAACCATTATGAAATCCAGTTTATCCTATTTGATGAACAAATTTTGATCCTAAGGAAAATATGGAATGAAAAGCTTTTTCTACCAAAAAAAGCATTAATATCGTGTATCGTAATGGGGTGAATGTGTTTATGTGCTCAATCACAAACGAAATAGGGATTATTACGAGGATTCAAGTTTATCCCATTTGATAGACAAACAATGATTCTAAGTAAAATGGTGGAAAGAAAAGCATTTCTTGCCAAAGCGAAGGCTTAATTTCATGCATCCTAATGTGGAGAATGTATTTGTAGTGCTCAATCACCAAAAAATGAAAATTATAAGAGGAATCCCAATTTATCCCATTTAATGAATGAAATTTGATTTTAAAGAAAATGGTGGGATGAAAAGCTTTTTCTACCAAACAAAAGCATCAATTTCAAGCATCCTAATGAGAATAATATGTTTATAGTGCCAAATCACAAAAGAAATAGAGATTATTGCAGGAATTCAAGTTTGTTTTATTTGACAAATAAACTTTGATTCTAAGGAAAATGGTGGAAAGAAAAGCTTTTCCTACCAAACCAAAGCCTCAATTTTGTGTATCCAAATATGAAGAATGTTTTGATAGAGCTGAATCACAAAAAGAATAAAGATTCTTATGAATATCCTAGTTGTCGACACCTTATTTTTTTGGGGCTAATTTTCAACAACCAGAGGCATGGATGTAAGAGGGGGCGATGATCACCGGCGACAGCATAAAGTATTTTGAAGACGTTAACAAGGCCTAGGGATCATATCAAAGGTAAATGCAAATATGTGGCATCAAATGACGTAGTCGAAGGTATTAGGGGGCAAAAGATATGAGAAAATTCATAATTTTACTTGAATGTATCGATATAATGCTCCAATGCGCCAAAAATTTGAAATGTCCCCATTTGCATCGATACAACATGTAGATGTATCTATACATAAGCTTCTGTATCGATACAGGACCTCATGTATCGATACTAGGCCATGCTAGGATCAAAACATGCATTCTATAAACAAATGTATCGATGCATATCAACATGTATCGATACAGTGGTTCATAGTATCGATACAATGTTCATTGTAACGATACCATCAAGGTTTTTGGACCAAATGTATCGACATATTATGCAATGTATCGATACATACAGGTCATTTTCACGGTACGAGCACTTTTGACTCATCCACCATTAATCCAAAACTTGACTTTAACTCATTTATTTGCATCAGGAAAGATTAAAACATATATCAGATTATGAATTTAGACTTTTGAATTAATCATAGCATCTTTTTGAAGTCTAAATTAGACCAAACAAGGGTCAACATCACATGATCACCCTACTCCCTAGCTTGTTAACCAATATCACCATCAGCCACCCTATTTGCTAGAAAAGCATTTTAGCATTTAATCTAGCCACCCTATGCACATCATATTGGCAGCAAGTTGCTCTCTATAGCCACCCCATAGCGACCATGCTAACATCACCTTATCCCTCTTGAGAAATGGCCAAAAACACCTTTAATTTGGCTCCAAAATGCTGGTATAAATGGACCACTTCTATCTCAGCTAAAAAAGGTTAAATTCCAGCTCATTTACACTTCCAAAAACACACTTATACACCAAGAAAACCAAATCCCGTAGCTCTTTACCCACCACCCAAAAACAGCCCTAAAACACTTACTTTCATCCACTGCACACTCCAAAAATCACCCTTATCCATACTAGAACCAAAACCTCATCATTTTTCTCTTTTTCTTGCTTATTAACAACAAGGAAAAGATAAAAATTCAAGCCATCTCTACTGCTTAAATCATTTGTCCAAGAAGTGAAGTTTTATTGGTATAACTTCTTACTTTATCACTTTCATTTTCTATTTTTCAGCATCTTCATCATTTTAGGAAGCTCTCCATGTTTTCATCACCCTACTAGGATTACCATGCATTATTGTGGCTTTTCGTTGTGGTAGTTTAGGCTAACACATTTCAAGTACATTTACACCTTAACTTGCATGAATCATTGTCATTTTCAGCACCCATAACATTTTTTTTGTCAATGTGCATAACACTTTCTTTGTCTAGGCCATTAGTAAATTAGCATCCCTATTCATGTTATGTGCCATCCTGTTGTATGTTTGTTGTCTTCTCCTTGTCAAAATGCATGTTTGATGGCTGTCAAAAATTAATTTTTGAAAACCCCTAAGCCAAGCATATTAACCTCAACTAATAAGGATTAGCATGGACTTATCACTTTCCTTAAAGCAAGCAAAATATCTTAGGGAAAATCAAGTTTTTCAGATCTAAAATCTTAGTTAAACAAGCTTAAATCTTCTGATTTTGAAGTGAAAATGGTTTTACAATTATTCTTTAAATGTTTGTGCCTTTTTTTTGGTCAAAACCTTAAGTGGTATAATCAATGGGCTATTTCATCATCCCAAACTACTCCAGGGCTGTGCAAATGAGTTCGTGATGCTATGCCAGTCTTTCCCTTCAGTCATAGATGTTTGAATGTCGATGACTCGAGTTTAGACCCGTAGACATAAAAAATAAGAAATATCCCCTGCTTTATTTTGTTTTCTACTGGCAACATAACTGTTGCTAATTAAAAACCATTTTAAAATCCAAAATGATTTTTCATGAATTTTCTGATTTTTTTATCAAAGCATGTTAAATTATCTTTAAAACGATGTCTTATTCACCCTTGGATCATTCCGGATAAGAGAGTTATGATTTTTCAAGTCTAAACTATCAAAAACCTCTAGAGTCCAAACATTTGTTTTGGTTGGGCTATTCAGGCCCACTAAATGATTTCTTAGAATTTTTCAAACATTTTTTCCTAAAATGTTTATGAAATTCCCTTTTCAGAAAGGTATCACTTGTAATTTTTCAATACCAAATGAGTCTGGGGCGATTTTTCAAAGTTTGGCACACTTTGTTCCTCGTATGCTTTGCTAGCAGCAAAATTGATTCGAATTTATTCCCTTGGTAAATGACTTTTTGGGATAGTGGGAATATTTTTAGGATGATCCTCATC
Source organism: Adansonia gregorii (assembly GCA_038382025.1). Taxonomy (NCBI): domain Eukaryota; kingdom Viridiplantae; phylum Streptophyta; class Magnoliopsida; order Malvales; family Malvaceae; genus Adansonia; species Adansonia gregorii. The sequence continues at coordinate 59,433 of JBBYHO010261325.1, read as the reverse complement.
AAGTCACCTTTCTAACAATGTTTTGTCCACCTTCTAAATCCTTCGAATCAATTTAGGATAAATTCAGGAAACAAGATAGCACGATGCTGTCCCCTATTTTTGGTCATGGTCAAAATTGAGTTGTTTTGCCAAATATTGTCTCGAGACATTTGAATGTTTTCGTATCACCCCGATCAGACTCGAGAACATACTTTAACATCCCACAAGCTCATATCAAGCCACAAACACATTTTACATCTTTACCATCCTCATTCATAACAAATCTTTTTGCCAAAAATTATCGAATGCTCAACCATTTTCTAAATCATGAAGTTTTGTCATCCACTCCAACCCCGCCTTTCCGAAGGGACACTCCAACCTTGTTTTTCAAAATTGTCAAAATAAAAATTTTTCTTCGTCAAAATGATTTGTCATCCACGGGGATACTCCAACCCTAACTTTTCAAGGGGATACTCTAACCTTATGTTTCAAAATTGTTAAGATTAAAAGAAACTTTCTTTGTCAAAATTATTTGTCATCCATGGGGATACTCTAACCCCACCTTTCTGAAGGGATACTTCAACCATGTATTTTAATTACAATTAAATTTTTTCTCCTTTTCGGACTTCTATGAATATGTCAAATAAACCTTGTTTAATCAAATAATCCAAATGCATCTAAAAAATTGTCAATTCAGTTATTCTTAGATAATCAATGCCAATAGCGAGATAAATTCTAGTAGTCTACCCATTTTCTTTATCATTGCATTGAATGATCCATGCTATGTTATTTCATTTATTACCTTATTAACATGATTTCTTTGTGATGATTATGTGCATTCATATTTTCAAAAAGTTTCCAAATAAAATTAAAGGTAATGTTCTACGTGGGTATCTCTCCAGTGTCCAAAGTGGAACATTCCATTTTCAAAGTAAAATCCCAAGGTCATTTTTATTGAAAATCTCTATATTCCCTATCTATTCGGGGTGTATATGAGATTAAATCTTTTTCATCAAAACCTGGGTTTGTATTTCTATAAGATTCATGCATTAAAAGGGGTTATATCGAAATAATGGTAGGTTCATATTGAAAGAATCAAAATTGAGATAAGACATAGCTAGTAAGGTACCGATTTTGGGCATCGCGAAGAGGTTCGTAGCTCATCGCATGTAACCAACTCCTAAACCCAAACGGCCAATCTTTGCATTATGTAGACCACAGGATTGATTTTTTGAATTTTGTAACTCAAATCATAGGTTAGCATCCGATCATGCCTAGCTCGAAATGATTGGTGGTGACTCCAAGCGTTGGCCATTTCGTGATGGTCATACAAGACCAATAAGATGAGTGATTCATCCTTTGGTCCCCCTTACTATGTCATAAGTCGAGAATTTATACTTTCTCATTCTCATCACAACGCCAAAGAATAGTTTTAGTTAAGAAGACATTTCCAAGTCAGGAAAATATTTTAAGTCATACACACCCATAGATTATTACAAGAATAAAAGTTTATCCCATTTGATAGATGAACTTTGATTCTAAGGAAAATCATGGAAGGAAAAGCTTTTTCCTACCAAAGAAAATAAGAATATTTATGTATCCCAATGAAAAGAATATGTTTATAGCACTCAATCAGCAAAAAAATAGAGATTATTAAGAGAATCCCAGTTTGTCCTATTTGATAAATAAACTTTGACCTTGAGGAAATTGGTGAAAAGAAAAGCTCTTCCCGCCAAAAAAAGCAGCAACTCGTGTATCCCAATAAATAGAATTTGTTTATAGTGCCAAATCATAAAAAGAATGGAGATTATTATGAGAATCCAAGTTTTTCCCATTTAATAGACGAATATTTATTCTAAGGAAAATGGTAGAAAAAAAAGTTTTTCTTGCCAAACGAAAGCCTTAATTTCATGTATCACAATGTGGATAATGTATTTATAATGCTTAATGATAGAAAGAATGGAGATTATTATGAGAATCTTGGTTTGTCCCATTTGACAAATGAACTTTGATTATAATGAAAATGGGGCAAAGAAGAACTTTTCTTTTAAAAAAAGGCATCGATATTGTGTATCCTAATAAGGAGAATCTGTTTATAGTGCCAAATCACAAAAAGAATGGACATCATTATTAGAATCCAAGATTGTCCCATTTGATGGATGAACATTGATTCCAAGGAAAATGATAGAGAAAAAAAGCTTTTCTTGCCAAACTAAGGTCGCAATCCCATGTATCACAATGTGAACAATGTATTTACAGCGCTCAAGCATAGAAAAAATGAAGATTATTATGAGAATCCTATATTGTTCCATTTGACAAATAAACTTTGATTTTAAGGAAAATGGTGGAAAGAAAGCTTTTCCTGCCTAAAATAATGCATCAATATCATGTATGCCAATGAGGAAACTGTGTTCACAGTACTAAATTACAAAAAAATAAAGATTATTACAAGAATTCAAGTTTCTCCCATTTGACAGATGAACTTTCATTTTAACCAAAATGGTGGAATGAAAAGCTTTTCCTTCTAAGCCAAAGCATCAATATCATATATCCCAATGAGAAGAATATGTATATGGTGCCCAATGACTAAAAGAATGGAGACTATTATGAGAATCTAAGTTTATCCTATTTGATAGATGAACTTTGATTCTAAGGAAAATGGTGAAAAGAATAGTTTTTCTTGTAAAACCAAAACATTAGTATCGTGTATCCCAACTAGGGGAATGTGTTTACAGTGCCCAATCACTAAAAAAATGTAGATTATTATGAAGTTTATCCCATTTGATGGATGAACTTTGACTTTAAAGAAAATGATGGAACAAAAAGCTTTTCTTGCTAAACCAGTGCACCAAAATTGTTTATCACATTGAGAAGAATGTGTATTTAGTGTCCAATCGAAAATGAATAGTGATTATAATAAGAATCCATTTTTGTTCCTTTTCATGGATGAAATTTTATTTTAAGGAAAATGGTGGAAAAAAAAGCTTTTTTATCAAACCAAAGCATTAATATCGTGCATCCCAATGAGAAGAATGTGATTATTGCATCCAATTGCCAATAGAATAAAGATTATTATAAGAATCCAAATTTGTCCTATTCGACATATGGATATTGACTTTAGGGAACATTGTGTACAAAAAAGATTTTCTTGCCATCGAAAATGGATAGAATTGGGTATCCAATATGAAGAATGTTTTTATAGTGCTTAATCACCAGAAGAACAGAGATTATTATGAATCCAAGTTTGTCCTAATTCACGGACGAACTTTGATTCTAAGGAAAATCGTGGGACGAAAAACGTTTCCTACAAAACAAAATCAAGAATATCGTGTATCCGAATGAGGAGAATGTGTTTATAGCACTCAATCACTAAATGAATACATAATATTATGAAATCCCAATTTTTCCCATTTGAGGAACAAACTTTGTTTCCAAGGAAAATGGTGGAAAGAAAAGATTTTCTCACCAATAAAACACATCAATATCTGTATCCCAATGAGGTGAATGTGTTCATAGTGCTCAATCACAGAGGGAGAGAAGATTATTATGATAATTCAAATTTGTCCCATTTGACGAATAAACATTGATTCTAAGGAAAATGGTAGACAAAAAAGCTTTTCTTGCCAAAGCAAAGCCTCAATTTCATGCCTCCCAATGTAGAAAATGTATTTATAGCACTCAATCACAAAAAGAATAGAGATTATTATGGGAATCCTAATTTGTCTTATTTGATGAACAAACTTTGATTTTAAGGTAAATGTGAAAGGAAAAGTTTTTTCTTACTAGAAAAAAGCATCAAGATCGTGCATGCCAATAAGGAGAATATCTTTATTGTGACTAATCACTAAATGAAAAGAGATCCCAAGTTTGTCCTATTTGATAGATGAACTTTAATTTTAAGAAAAATGATCTTATCAAAGAGGGAAATATGTTTATGGTGCCCAAGGACTAAAAAATAAAGATTATTACAAGGATCTAAGTTTGTCCCATTTGATAGACTAACTTTGCTTCTAATGACAATGATTGAAAGAATAGTTTTTCTTATCAAACCAAAAAATCAATATTATGTATCCTAATAAAGAGAATGTGTTTATAGGGCCCAATCACTAAAAGAATGGAGATTGTTACAAGAATCAAAGTTTATCCCATTTGACGGATGAACTTTGATTCTAAACAAAATCATGGACTGTAAAGTTTTTCCTACCAAAGAAATCAATAATATCGTGTATCCCAATGAGGAGAATGTGTTTATAGTGCTCAATCACAAAAAGAATGGAGATTATTATGAGAATCCAAGTTTGTCCCATTTAATGTACAAATTTTTATTCTAAGGAAAATAAAGGAAAGAATAGCTTTTCTTGCCAAACTAAAGTATCAATATCGTGTATCCCAATGAACAAAATCTGTTTATAATGCTTAATCATAGAAGGAATAAAGATTATTACAAGAATTCAAGTTTGTCCTATGTGATGAACGAACATTGATTCTAATGAAAATGGCTGACAGAAAAGCTTTTCATGCCTAAGTAATGCCTTAATTCTGTGCATCCCAATGTGGAGAATGTATTTATAGCACTTAATCACAAAAAATAAAGATTATTATGGGAACCCCAATTTGTCCCATTTGATGAACGAACTTTGATTCTAAGGAAAATATGGAAGGAAAAGCTTTTGTCGCCAAAAACAAGCATCAATATCATGTATGGCAATAAGAAGAATGCATTTATTGTGCCTAATCACTAAAAGAAAGGAGATTATTATAAGAATCCAAGTTTGTCCTATTTGACAAATGAACTTTGATTATAAGGAAATGGTGGAAAGAATAGTTTTTCCTGCCAAACCAAAGCATCAAATCTTGTATCCTAAAGAGGAAAATGTGTTTATGTGCCCAATCACTAAGAAATAAAGATTACTATGAGGATCCAAGTTTATTCCGTTTGATGGACCAACTTTGCTTCTAAGGAAAACAATGGAAAGAATAGCTTTTCTTGTCATACGAAAGCATCAATATCGTACATCCTAATGAAGAGAATGTGTTTATAATGCCCAATCACTAAAAGAATGGAGATTTTTACAAAAATCAAAGTTTGTCCTATTTGACGGATGCACTTTGATTTTAAATAAAATCATGGAATAAAAAGCTTTTCCTACCAAACAAAATAAGAATATCATGTATCCTAGTGAAGAGAATGTGCTTATAGTACTCAATCACCAAAAGAATGGAGATTATTATGAGAATCCAAGTTTATCCCATTTAATGGATAAACTTTGATTCAAAGGAAAATAGAAGAAAGGAAAGCTTTTCTTTTCAAACCAAAGCATCAATATCATGTATCCTAATGAAGAGAATGTGTTTATAGTGCTTAATCACAGAAAAAATGAATATTATTATGAGAATTAAAGTTTGTCCTATTTGACGAATGAACATTGACTCTAAGGAAAATAGTAGAAAGAAAAGCTTTTCCTGCCAATGTAAAGCCTCAATTTCATGAATCCCAATGTGTAGAATGTATTTATAGCGCTCAATTAGAAAAAGAATGGAGATTTTTTACGTTTGTCCCATTTGATGAACGAATTGTGATTCTAAGGTACATGTGGAAGAAAAAGCTCGTGTCGCTAGAAAAAAGCATCGATATCATACATGCCAATGAGGAGAATATGTTTATCATGCCTAATCACTAAATGAAAAGAGATTATTACAAGAATCAAAGTTTGTCATATTTGATAGATCAACTTTGATTTTAAGGAAAATGGTGTAAAGAATAGTTTTTCCTACCAAACCAAAGCATCAATATTTTGCATCCCAAAGAGGGGAATGTGTTTATGGTGCCCAAAGCACTAAAAAAATGAGGATTATTATGAGGATCCAAGTTTCTCCCATTCGATGGACCATCTTTGCTTCTAAGAAAAGTGAACAAAAGGATAGCTTTTCTTGTCAAACCAATGCATCAATATCATGTATCCCAATGAAAATAATGTGTTTATAGGGCCCAATTAGTAAAAGAATGAAGATTATTACAAGAATCAAAATTTGTCCTATTTGATGGATGAACTTTGAATTTAAACAAAATCATGGAATGAAAAGCTTTTCCTATCAAACAAAACAAGAGTATTATGCATCCTAATAAGGAGAGTATGTTTATAGTGCTCAATCACCAAATGAATGGAGATTATTATGAGAATCTAAGTTTGTCCCATTTGATGGATGAACTTTGATTCTAAGGAAAATGAAGAAAAGAATAGCTTTTCTTAGTTAACAAAAACATCAATATTGTGTATCCCAATGAAGAGAATATGTTTATAGTGCTCAATCACAAAAAGAATGAAGATTATTACAAGAATTCAAGTTTATCCTATTTGAGAAACAAACATTAATTTAAGGAAAATGATCGACAAAAAAGCTTTTCCTACCAAAACAAACCTTCAATTTCATCCATCCCAATATGGAGAATTTATTTATAGTTCTCAATCATAAAAAGAATAAAGATTATTATGGGAATCCCAGTTTGTCCCATTTAATGAATAAACTTTGATTCTAAGGAAAATGTGAAAGGAAAAGCTTTTCCCATAAAAAAAGCATCAATACATGTATGCTAATAAGAAGAATATGTTTATCATGCCTAACCACTAAAAAAAAGTAGATTGCTAAGAGAATCCAAGTTTGTCCTATTTAATAAATGAACTTTGATTTTAAGGAAAATGGTGGAAAAATAGTTTTTCTTGCTAAACCAAAACATCAATATCTTGTATCCTAAAAGGGGAAATGTGTTTATGGTACTGAATCACTAAGAAAATAAAGATGATTACAAAGATCCAAGTTTGTCCCATTTGATGGACCAATATTGCTTCTGAGGAAAATGATGGAAAAAATAGTTTTTCTTGTTAAACCAAAGCATCAATTTTTGTATCTCAATGAAAAGAATGTGCTTATAGGGCTCAATTACTAATAGAATAAAGATTATTACAACAATCAAAGTTTGACCCATTTGATGAATGAATTATAATTCTAAACAAAATCATGTAATGAAAAGCTTTTCCTATCAAACAAAACAAGAGTATCATGTACCCTAGTGAGGAGAATGGGTTTATAATGCTGAATCACCAAGAGAATGAAGATTATTACAAGTTTGTCCCATTTGATGGATGAACTTTGATTCTAACAAAAATGGAGGAAAGTATAGCTTTTTCGGTCAAAGCAAGGCATTAATATCATGTATCCCAATGAAGAGAATGTGTTTATCGTGCTCAATCATAGAAAGAATAAAGATTGTTATGAGAATTCAAGCTTATGCCATCTGACGAATGAACATTGATTCTAAGGAAAATGGGAGACAAAAAAGCTTTTCCTGTAAAAGCAATGCCTCAATTTCATGCATCCCAATGTGGAGAATATATTTACAGTGCTCAATCACAAAAGGAATAGAGATTATTACAAGAATCCCAATTTGTCCCATTTCATTAATACACTTTGACTATAACAAAAATGCGGAAGGAAAACTGTTCTCATAAAAAAAGCATAAATATCGTGTATGCCAATAAGAAAAATGTGTTTATCATACCTAATCACTAAGAAAAAAAAGGTTATTACGAGAATCCAAGTTTGTCCTATTTAATAGATGAACTTTGATTCTAAGGAAAATTGGAAGTAATAGTTTTTCCTGCCAAACTAAAGCATCAATATCTTGTATCCCAAAGAGGGGAATGTGTTTATGGTGCCCAAGCACTAAAAAAATAAAGATTATTACGAGCATCCAAGTTTCGCCTATTTGATGGACCATCTTTGCTTCTAAGAAAAGTGAACAAAAGAATAGCTTTTCTTGTCAAACTAATGCATCAATATCATGTATCCCAATGAAAATAACATGTTTATAGGCCCCAATTAGTAAAAGAATAAAGATTATTACAAGAATCAAAATTTGTCCTATTTGATGGATGAACTTTGAATTTAAACAAAATCATGGAATGAAAAGCTTTTCCTATCAAACAAAACAAGAATATCATGCATCCCAATAAGGAAAATATGTTTATAGTGCTCAATCACCAAATGAATGGAGATTATTGTGAGAATCTAAGCTTGTCCCATTTGATGGATGAACTTTGATTCTAAAGAAAATAAAGAAAAGAATAGCTTTTCTTATTTAACCAAAACATTAATATCGTGTATCCCAATGAAGAGAATGTGCTTATAGTGCTCAATCACAGAAGGAATGAAGATTATTACAAGAATTCAAGTTTGTCCCATTTGATGAACAAACATTGATTTAAGGAAAATGATAGACAGAAAAGCTTTTCCTACCAAAACAAACCTTCAATTTCATCCATCCCAATATGGAGAATTTATTTATAGTTCTTAATCACAAAAAGAATAAAGATTATTATGGGAATGCCAGTTTGTCCCATTTAATGAATGAACTTTGATTCTAAGAAAAATGTGAAAGGAAAAGCTTTTCTCGTAAAAAAAGCATCAATATCATGTATGCTAATAAGAAGAATATGTTTATCACGCCTAATCACTAAAAAAAGTAGATTGCTAAGAGAATCCAAGTTTGTCCTATTTGATAGATGAACTTTGATTCTAAGGAAAATGGTGAAAAGAATAGTTTTTCCTGCTAAACTAAAGCATCAATATCTTGTATCATAAAGAGGGAAATGTGTTTATGGTACTGAATCACTAAAAAATAAAAATTATTACAAAAATCCAAGTTTATCCCATTTAATGGACCAATATTGCTTCTAAGGAAAATGATGGAAAGAATAGTTTTTCTTGTCAAACCAAAGCATCAATATCTGTATCTCAATGAAGAGAATGTGTTTATAGGGCCCAATTACTAAAAGAATAGAGATTCTTACAATAATCAAAGTTTGGCCTATTTGACGAATGAATTATAATTCCAAACAAAATCATGGATTGAAAAGCTTTTCCTATCAAACAAAACAAGAGTATCATGTATCCCAATAAGGAGAATGTGTTTATAGTGCTGAATCACCAAGAGAATGAAGATTATTACAAGTTTGCCCCATTTGATGGATGAACTTTGATTTTAACAAAAATGGAGGAAAATATAGCTTTTTCGGTCAAAGCTAGGCATTAATATCATGTATCCCAATGAAGAGAAACTGTTTATAGTGCTCAATCATAGAAAGAACGAAGATTATTATGAGAATTCAAGTTTATGCCATATGACGAATGAACATTGATTCTAAGGAAAATGAGAGACAAAAAAGCTTTTCCTGTAAAAGCAAAGCCTCAATTTCATGCGTCCCAATGTGGAGAATATATGTATAGCGCTTAATCACAAAAATAATAGAGATTATTATAGGAATCCCAATTTGTCCCATTTCATTAATACACTTTGACTGTAAGGAAAATGTGGGAGGAAAACTTTTCTCACAAAAAAAAGCATAAATATCATGTATGCCAATAAAAAGAATATGTTTATCGTACCTAATCATTAAAAAAAAGATTGTTACGAGAATCCAAGTTTGTCCTATTTAATAGATGAACTTTGATTCTAAGGAAAATAGTGGAAAATGGAAGTAATAGTTTTTTCTGCCAAACCAAAGCATCAATATCATGTATCCCAATAAAAAGAATGTGTTTACAGTGCTTAATCACTGAAGAAATAAAGATTATGATGAGAATTCAAGTTTATCCCATTTAACCAATGAACATTGATTCTAAGGAAAATGGTAGACAGAAAAGCTTTTCCAGCCAAAGCAAACCTTAATTTTGTGCATCCCAATGTGGAGAATGTATTTGTAATGCTCAATCACAAAAAGAATGAAGATTGTTATGGGAATCCAAATTTGTCCCATTTCATGAATGAACTTTGATTCTAAGGAAAATGTGGAAAGAAAAGCTTTTCTCGCAAAAAGAAAAGCACCAATATCGTGTATGCCAGTAAGGAGAATGTATTTATCATGCCTAATCACTAAAAGAAAGTAGATTGTTAAGAGAATCCAAGTTTGTCTTATTTAATAGATGAACTTTGATTCTAAGAAAAATGGTGGAAAGAATAGTTTTTCCTGCCAAACCAAAGCATCAATATATTGCATACCAAAGAGGGAAATGTGTTTATGGTGTCGGATCACTAAAAAAAATAAAGATTATTACAAAGATCCAAGTTTGTCCTATTTAATGGACCAATATTGCTTATAAGGAAAATGATGGAAAGAATAGTTTTTTTTTTATCAAACCAAAGCATCAACGTTGTGTATCTCAATGAAGAGAATGTGTTTATCAGGCCCAATCACTAAAACAATAGAGATTATTACAACAATCAAAGTTTGACCCAGTTGATGAACAAATTATAATTCTAAACAAAATCATGGAATGAAAAGCTTTTCCTATCAAACAAAATAAGAATATCATGTATCCCAATGAGGAGAATGTATTTATAGTGCTCAATCACCAAAGAATAAAGATTATTACAACAAGTTTGTCCTGTTTGGTGGATGAACTTTGATTCTAAGAAAAATAGAGGAAAGAATAGCTTCTCCTGTTAAAGAAAAGCATCAATATTATGTATCCCAATAAAGAAAATGTGTTTATAGTGCTCAATCATAGAAGGAATGAAGATTATTACGAGAAATCAAGTTTATTCCATTTGACGAATGAACATTGATTTTAAGGAAAATGGTAGATGGAAAAGCTTTTCATATCAAAGCAAAGCCTAAATTTCATGTTTCCCAATGTGGAGAATATATCTACAGCACTCAATCACAAAAAGAATAGAGAATATTATAGGGATCCCAATTTATCCCACTTGATTAATGAACTTTAATTCTAAGGAAAATGTGGAAGGAAAAGCTTTTCTCATAAAAAAAGCATCCAATCACTAAAAGAATAGAGATTATTACAAGAATCAAAGTTTATCCCAATTGATGGATAAACTTTGATTCCAAACAAAATCATGGAATGAAAAGCTTTTCCTACCAAACAAAACAAGAATATTGTGTATCCCAAAGAGGAGAGTGTGCTTATAACACTCAATCACCAAAAGAATGCAGATTATTACGACAATCCAAGCTTGTCCCATTTGATGGATGAACTTCGATTCTAAGGAAAATAGAGGAAAGAATAGCTTTTGTTTTCAAACCAAAGCAACAATATCGTGTATCCTAACAAAGAGAATGTGTTTATAGTGCTCAATCACAGAAGGAATGAAGATTTTTACGAGAATTCAAGTTTGTCCCATTTAACGAACAAACTTTGATTCTAAGGAAAACGATAGATAGAAAAGCTTTTCCTACCAATGCAAAGCTTTAATTTCCTGCATCATAATGTGGAGAATGTATTTATAGTGCTCAATCATAAGAAGAATAGAGGTTATTATGGGAATCCCAATTATCCTATTTGATGAAAAGCTTTGATTCTAAGGAAAATATGGAAGGACAAGCTTCTTTCTCTAAAAAAAGCATTAATATCGTGTATGCCAATAAGGAGAAAATGTTTATCGTGCCTAATCACTAAAAAAAAGTAGATTATTATGAGAATCCAAGTTTGTCCTATTTGATAGATGAACTTTGATTATAAGAAAAATGGTGGAAATAATAGTTTTTCCTGCCAAACCAAAGCATCAATATCTTGTATCCTAAGGAGGGAAATGTATTTATGGTGCCCAATCACTAAAAAGCTAATGATTATTATAAGGATCCAAGCTTGTCCTATTTGATGGACCAACTTTGCTACTAAGGAAAATGATAGAAACAATAGCTTTTCTTCTCAAACCAGAGCACCAATATTGTATCCCAATGAAGAGAATTTGTTTATAGGGCTTAATCACTAAAAGAATAGAGATCATTACAAAAATAAAAGTTTGTCCTTTTTGATGGATGAACTTTGATTCTAAACAGAATCATGGAATGAAAAACTTTTCATACCAAACAAAACAAGAATATCATGTATCCTAATGAGGAGAATGTGTTTATAGCGATCAATTACCAAAAGAATAGAGCTTATTACAAGAATCCAAGTTTATCCCATTTGATACTTTGATTTCAACAAAAATGAAGGAAAAATAGCTTTTCTTGTCAAACCAAAGCATCAGTATCGTGTATCCCAATGAAGAGATTGTGTTCAAAGTGCCTAATCACTGAAAAAATAGAGATTATTACAAGAATCGATGGTTGTCCTATTTGACAGATGAACTTTGATTTTAGGAAAAATCATGGAACGAAAAGCTTGTCCTACCAAACAAAACAAGAATATTGTGTTTCCCGATGAAGAGAATATGGCTATAACACTCAATCACCAAAACAATAGAGATTATTACGAGAATCCCAATTTGTCCGATTTGATAACTGAACTTTGATTCTAAGGAAAATGGCGAAAAGAAAAGCTTTTCTTGCTAACAAAAAGCATCAATATCTGCATCCCAATGAGGAGAATGTGTTTATAGTCCTCAATCACAGAAGGGATAAAGATTTTTATGAGAATTTAAGTTATCCCATTTAACGAACAAACATTGATTCTAAGGGAAATGGTAGACAGAAAAGCTTTTCCAACCAAAGTAAAGCCTCAATTTCACACATCCCAATGTAGAGAATGTATTTATAGCAATCAATCATGAAAAGAATGGATATTATTATAGGAATCCCAATTTGTCCTATTTGATGAATGAACTTTGATTCTAAGGAAAATGTGGAACAAAAAGCTTTTATCACCAAAGAAAAAGCATCAATAATCAAAGTTTGTCCTATTTGATAGGTAAAGCTTGATTCTAAGGAAAATTATGGAAAAACTAGTTTTTCTTGCCAAACCAGAGCATCAATATCTTGTATCCCAGAAAGGGAAATGCGATTATGGTGCCCAACCACTAAAAACATGAAGATTATTACGAGGATCCAAGTTTGCCCCATTTGATGGACCAATTATGCTTTTAAGGACAATGATGGAAAGAATAGCTTTTCTTGCCAAACCAAAGCATCAATATCATGTATTCCCATGAGATAATGTGTTTATAGGGCCCAATCACTAAAAACATGGAGATTATTACAATAATCAAAGTTTGTCGCATTTGATGGATGAACTTTGATTTTAAACAAAATTATGGATTGAAAAGCTTTTCCTACTAAACAAAACATGAATATCATGTTTCCCAATGAGGAGAATGTGTTCATAGCGCTCAATCACCAAAAGAATAGAGATTATTATGAGAATCCAAGTTTGTCCCATTTAATAGACAAAGTTTGATTCTAAAGAAAATCATGGAACGCAAAGCTTTCCCTACCAAACAAAAGCAAGAATATCGTGTATCCGAATGAGGAGAATATGTTTATAATGGTCAATTGCCAAATGAATGGATATTATTATCAAATCCTAGTTTGTCCCATTTAAGGAGCAAGCTTCGATTCTAAGGAAAATAATGGAAAGAAAAGCTTTTCTTGCCAAAAAAAGCATTAATATTCGTATCCAATGAGGAGAATGTGTTTATAGTGCTCAATCACAAAAGGAATGAAGATTGTTACAAGAGTTCAAGTTTGTCCCATTTGATAGATGAACATTGATTCTAAGTAAAATGGTAGATAGAAAAGCTTTTCCTACCAAAGCAAAACCTTAATTTCGTGCATCCTAATGTGGAGAATGCATTTATTATATTTAATCACAAAAAGAATGGAGATTATTATGGGAATCCCAATTTATCCTAATTGGTGAATGAACTTTGATTTTAGGGAAAATGTGGAAGGAAAACTATTCTCACCAAAAAAAGCATCAATATCATGTATGCTAATTAGTAGAATGTGTTTATCGTGCCTAATTAATAAAAGAATAGAGATTATTATGAGAATCTACGTTTGTGTTGTTTGATATATGAACTTTGATTTTAAGGAAAATGGTGGAAAGAATAGTTTTCCTTGCCAAATCAAAGCATCAATATCTTTTATCCTAAAGAAGAAAATATGTTTATGGTGCCAAGTCACTAAAAAAATAAAGATTATTACAAGAATCCAAGTTTGTCCTATTCGATGGACGAATTTTTTTTCTAAGGATAATGATGGAATGAGTAGTTTTTCTTGTCAAACTAAACCATATCGTGTACCCTAATGAAGAGAATGTGCTTATAAGGCCCAATCACTAAAAGAATGGAGATTGTTACAAGAATTGAAGTTTGTCCCATTTGATGGATGAACTTTGATTCTAAACAAAATCATGGAACGTAAAGCTTTTCCTACCAAACAAAAGCAAGAATATTGTGTATCCGAATAAGGAGAATATTTCTATAGTGCTCAATCACCAAATGAATGGAGACTATTATGAGAATCCTAGTTTGTCCCATTTGATGAGCGAGTTTTGATTCTAAGAAAAATGGTAAGAAAAAAGCTTTTCTCTCCAAAAATAGCATCAATATCATGTATCCCAATGAGGAAAATGTGTTATAGTGCTCAACCACAAAAGGAATAGAGATTATTATGAGAATTCAAGCTTGTGCTGTTTGATAGGCGAACGTTAATTCTAAGGAAATGGTGGAGAAAAAAGCTTTTCCTGCCAATGCAAAGCCTCAATTTCATGTATCCCAATGTGTAGAATGAATTTAAAGCACCCAATTAGAAAAGGATTGGAAATTGTTATGGGAATCCTAATTTGTCCTGTTTAATGTACAAACTTTGATTCTAAGGAACATGGTGGAAAAAAAAGCTTTTTGCGCGAAAAAAAGCATCAATATCGACTATCCTATTGCGAAGAATGTGTTTATAGTGCCTAATCACTAAAGGAATAGAGATTATTATGAGAATTTGCTCTATTTGATAGATGAACTTTGATTATAAGGAAAATGGTAAAAAGTGTAGGTTTTCCTACAAATCAAAGCATTAATATCATGTATCCCATTGAAGGGCATGTGTTTATAGTGCCCAGTCACTAAAAGAATGGAGATTATTATGACAATCCAAGTTTGTCCCATTTGACAAATGAACTTTAACTCAAACGAAAATGAAGAAAGGAAAAGCTTTTCCCATCAAAAAAGAAATGGTCAATATCATGTATTTTAGTGAGGTAAATCTATTTATAGTGCCAAATCACCAAATGAATGTAGATTGTTATGAGAATCCAAATTAGTCCTATTTGACAGATGAACATTGATTCTAAGGAACAAGGTGGAAAAAGAGCTTTTCATGCCAAACCAAAGCCTTAAATTTGTGTATCATAATGTATGCAATGTGTTATAGCGCTCAGGCATAGGAAGAATGGAGATTATTATGTGAACCCTAGTTTGTCCCATTTGACAAATGAACTTTAATTCTAAGGAAAATGGTGGAAATAAAAGCTTTTCCTGCCAAAACAAAGCATCGATATCATGTATCCGAATAAAGATAATATGTTTATAGTGCTCAATCACAAAAGGAATGGAGATTATTGAGAGAATTCAAGTTTGTCCCATTGGATAAATGAACTTTGATTCAAAGAAAAATGGTGGAATGAAAAGCTTTTTCTTCCAAGCCAAAGCATCAAAATCATGTATCCTAATAAGGAGAATGTGTTTATAATGCCCAATCACTAAAAGAATGGAGATTATTACAAGAATCCATGTTTGCCTTATGTGATAGATAAACTTTGGCTCTAAGGAAAATGGTGGAAAGAATAGTTTTTCCTGCCAAACCAAAGCATCAATATCGTGTATCTTAATGAGAGAAATGTGTTTATAGTGCCCAATGGCTAAAAGAATGGAGATTATTACGAGAATCCAAGTTTGTCCTATTTGATGCATGAACTTCGACTCTAATGAAAATGGTGAAATTAAAAGCTTTTCTTGCTAAACCAAAGCATCAAAGCTATCCATCCTAGTGAGAAAAATGTGTATTTAGTGCCCAATTGAAAATGAATAGAGATTATTACGAGAATCCAATTTTGCCCCATTTCATGGGCAAAATTTTAATTTAAGGAAAATAAAAGAAATAAAAGTTTTTCTTACCAAACCAAAGTATCAATAGCGTGCATCCGAATGAGGAGAATGTGTTTATTGCATCCATTCACCAACAAAATAGAGATTATTATAAGAGTCCAAGTTTTTCCTATTCGACAAATGGATATTGACTCTACAAAAAATGGTGGAAAGAAAACTTTTTCTTGCCAAGCAAAATCGTCAAAATTGGGTATCCATTGAGGAAAATGTCTTTATAATGCTTAATCACCAAAAAAACAAGAATATTACCAGAGTTCAAGTTTGTCCTATTTCACAAACAAGCTTTGATTCTAAGGAAAATTGTGGAACAAAAAGCTTTTCCTATCAAATAAAAGCAAGAATATCGTGTATCCCAATGAGGAAAATGTGTTTATAGCTCTCAATCATCAAATGAATGGAGGCCATTATAGGAATCCCAGTTTGTCCTATTTGATGAATGAAGTTTAATTCTAAGGAAAATGGTGAAATAAGAAGCTTTTCTCGCTAAAAGAAAAGCATCAATGTTGTCTATCCTAATGAAAAGAATGCGCTTATAGTGTCCAATCATAAAAGGAATGAGAATTCAAGTTTGTCCCATTTGATAGACGAATATTGATTCCAAGGAAAATGGTGGAAAGAAAAACATTTCCTGCCAAAGTGAAGGCTCAATTGCGTACATCCTAATGTGGAGAATGTATTTGTAGCACTTAATCACCACAAGAATGGAGATTATTATAGGAATCCCAATTTGTCTTATTTGATGAATGAACTTTGATTTTAAAGAAAATGGTGGGATGAAAAGCTTTTTCTGCCAATGAAAAACATTAATTTCAAGCATCCCAATGAGAATAAAGTATTTGTAGCACCCAATCACAAAAAGAATGGAGATGATTATGAGAATTAGAGTTTATCTCGTTTGATAGATGAACTTTGATTCTAAGGAAAATGGTGGAAAGAAAAGCTTTTCCTACCAAACCAATGCATCAAGATCGTGTACCCTAGTGAGGACAATATGTTCATAGTGCCCAATCACTGAAAAAATGGATATTATTACAAGAATCAAAGTTTGTCCCATTTGATAGACATAATTTGATTCTAAGGAAAATCTTGGAAGAAAAAGCTTTTTCGTACCAAACAAAACAAGAATATTGTGTATCCTAATTAAGAAAATGTGTTTATGGCACTCAATCACCCAAAAAATGAAGATTATTACGAGAATCCCAGTTTGTCCCTTTTTATAAACAAACTTTGACTCTAAGGAATATGGTCCAAAGAAAAGCTTTTCCCTCTAGTAAAAAGCATCAACATCGTGTGTCCTAATGAGGAGAATAATCTATTTATAGTGCCAAATAACAAAAGCAATAGAGATTATTATGAGAATCTAAGTTTGTCCTTTTTGATAGATAAACATTCATTCTAAAGAGAAAGGCAGCAAAAAAAATCTTTTCTTGCTAAACGAAAGCCTTAATTTCATGTATCACAATGTAGACAATGTATTTATAGTGCTCAAGGACAGAAAAATAGAGATTATTATAAGAAATCCTGGTTTATCCTATTTGACAAAGAAATTTTATTCTAAGGAAAATTATGGAAAGAAAAGCTTTTTTGACCAAAAAAATCCATATCATGTATCCCAATAAGGAGAATGTGTCCACAATACTCAATCACAAAAGGAATATAAATTATTATGAGAATTCAAGTTTCTCCCATTTAACGTATGAACGTTGATTCTAACAAAAATGATGCAATGAAAAGCTTTTCCTTCCAAGCCAAAGCATTAATATCATATATCCCAACGAGAAAAATGTGTTTATAGTGCCCAATGACTAAAAGAATAAAGACTATTATGAGTCCTATTTGATAGATAAAGTCTGATTCTAAGGAAAATGGTGGAAAGAATAGTTTTTCCTGCCAAACCAAAGCATTAGTACTATGTATCCCAATAAGGGAAATATGTTTATAGTGCCCAATCACAAAAAGAATGTAAATTGTTATGAGAATCTAAGTTTGTCCTATTTGGAGGATGAACTTTTGACTCTAAAGAAAATGGTGGAATGAAAGCTTTTCTTGCTAAACCAATGCATAAAAACTGTCTATCCCAGTGAAAAGAATATGCATTTAGTGCCTAATTGAAAATGAATAGCGATTATTATAAGAATCCAAGTTTGTTCCCTTTTATGGATGAAATTTTATTTTAACGAAAATAGGGGAGAGAAAAGCTTTTTTCTTGCTAAGCAAAATCAATAAAATTGGGTATCCAATAAGAAGAATGTCTTTATAGTGCTCAATCACCAAAAGAATAGAGATTATTACAAGTATCTATGTCTATCCCATTTCATGGATAGCCTTTGATTCTAAGGAAAATCATGGAATGAAAAGCATTTCCTACCAATCAAAAGCAAGAATATTGTGTATCCAAATTAGGAGAATGTGTTTATTGTGCTCAATCACTAAATGAATAGAAACTATTATGAAATCCTAGTTTGTCCTATTTGAGGAATGAACTTTGATTCTAAGGAAAATGGTGAAAAGAAAACCTTTTCTCACAAAAAAGCATCAATATCTATATCCTAGTAAGGATAATGTGTTTATAGTGCTCAATCATAAAAGGAATGAAGATAGTTGTGAGAATTCAAGTTAATTAGAAAAGCTTTTCTTGCCAAAGCAAAGCCTCAATTTTGTGCATCCCAATGTGGAGAATGTATTTATAGCACTTAATCACAAAAAGAATGGAGATTATCACATGAATCTTAATTTGTCCTATTTGATGAATGAATATTGATTCTATGGAAAATGTGGAACGAAAAGCTTTTCTCACCAAAAAAAAGCATGAATATCATACATGCCAATTTGGAGAATATGTTTATTATGCCTAATCACTAAAAGAATGGAGATTATTACAAGAATCCATGTTTGTCCTATTTGATAGTTGAACTTTAATTCTAAGGAAAATGGTGGAAAAAATAGTCTTTCCTTCCAAATCGAAGCATGAATATCTTGTATCCCAAAGAGAGAAATATGTTTATGGTGCCGAATCACTAAAAAATAAAGACTACTACGAGAACCCAAGTTTGTCCCATTTTGCGATCTAACTTTGTTTGTAAGGAAAATGATGGAAAGAATAGCTTTTCTTATCAAACCAAAGTGTCAATATCATGTATCCCAACAAAGAGAATGTGTTTATAGGGCTTAATCACTAAAAGAATAGAGACTATTACAAAAATCAAAGTTTATCCCATTTGATAGACGAACTTTAATTCTAAACAAAATCATGGAATGAAAAGCTTTTCCTACCAAACAAAACAAGAATATCATGTATCCTAATGAAGAGAATGTGTTTATAGCGCTCAATCACTAAAAAAATAGAGATTATTAAAAGAATCCAAGTTTGTCCTATTTGATGGATAGACTTTGATTCTAAGGAAATTGGTGGAAAGAATAGCCTTTCCTATCAAACCAAAGATCAATATCGTGTATCCCAATGAAGAAAATATGTTTATGGTGCCCAATCACTGAAAAAATAGAGATTATTACAAGAATCAAAGTTTATCCTATTTGATGGAAAAACTTTGATTCTAGGAAACAAAAAGCTTTTCCTATAAAACAAAACAAGAATATTATGTATCCCAATAAGAGAATGTGTCTATAGCACTTAATCACCAAAAAAATGGAGATTATTATGAGAATCCCAATTTGTCTTATTTGACAAATGAACTTTGACTCTAAGAAAAATTATAGAACGAAAAGCTTTTTTGCCAAAAAGAGCATGAATATCGTGTATCCCAATGAGGAGAATCTATTTATAATGCCAAATCATAAATGGAATGGAGATTATTATGAGCCATGTTTGTCATATTTGACGATCAAACATTAATGCTAAACAAAATGGTGGAAAAAAAGCTTTTCTTACCAACCGAAAACCCAAATTTTGTGTACCATAATGTGGACAATGTATTTATATCACTCAATCATGGAAAGAATGGAGATAATTATGAGAATCCTGGTTTATCCCATTTGACAAACGAACATTGATTCTAAAGAAAATGGTAGAAAGAAAACCTTTTCTTGCCAAATAAAAGCATTGATATCATGTATCCCAAATGAGGAAAATGTGTTCACGGTACTCAACCACAAATGAAATAGAGATTATTATGATAATCCAAGTTTCTCCTATTTGATGGACGAACTTTGATTCTAATGAAAATGGTGGAATGAAAAGCTTTTCCTTACAAGCCAAAGCATCAATATCATATATCCCAATAAGGAGATTATGTTTATAGTGCCCAATGACTAAAAGAATAGAGGTTATTTTGAGAATCCAAGTTTGTCCTATTTGATAGATGAACTTTGATTCTAAGGAAAATGGTGGAAATAATAGTTTTTCCTGCTAAACCAAAGCATCAATATCATGTATCCCAATAAAGAAAATGTTTTATAGTGCCTAATCACTAAAAGAGTAGAGATTATTATGAAAATCCAAGTTTCTCCCATTTGATGGATGAATTTTGACTCTAAGGAAAAAGGTGGAATGAAAAGCTTTTCTTGCTAAACCAATGCATCAAAACTGTCTATCCCACTAAGAAGAATATGTATTTAGTGTACAATTGAAAATGAATGTGATTATTATCAGAATCCAAGCTTCTTCTATTTCATGGATGAAATTTTTATTTTGAGGAAAATAGTAGAAAGAAAAGCTTTTCTTACCAAACCAAAGCTCAGTATCTGTATCCCAGTGAGAAGAATATTGTTTATTACATCCAATTGCTAACAAAATAGAGATTATTACGAGAATCTAAGTTTATCCTATTCAATATATGGATACGACTATAAGGAAAATAGTGAAAAGAAAAGTTTTTCTTGCCAAGGAAAATCGAAAAAATTGGGTATCCACTAAGGAAAATGTCTTTATAATGCACAAACACCAAAAGAACTGAGATTATTACAAGAATCCAAGTCTATTCCATTTCGTAAATGAACTTTGATTCTAAAGCAAATCATGGAAGGAGAAGCTTTTCCTACCAAGCAAAAACAAAGATATCATGTATCTGAATGAGGAGAACATGTTTGTAGGGCTCAATCACCAAATGAATAAAGATTATTAGAAATCCCAATTTGTCCCATTTGAGGAATAAACTTTGATTCTAATGAAAATAGTGGAAAGAAAAGCTTTTCTTGCCAAAGAAAAGCATTAATATCGTATCTTAATGAGGAGAATGTGTTTATAGTGCTCAATCATAAAAGGAATGAACAATATTACAATAATCCAAGTTTGTCCTATTTGATGGACTAACTTTGTTTCTGAGGAAAATGATGGAAAGAATAGCTTTTCTTGTTAAACCAAAGCATCAATATTGTGTATCCCAATGAAGAAAATGTGTTTATAGATCCCAATCACTAAATGAATAGAGATTATTAAAATGATCAAAGTTTGTTCGATTTGAAGGATGAACTCTCATTTTAAATAAAATCATAGAGTGAAAAGCTTTTACTACCAAACAAAACAAGAATATCGTGCATCCTAGTAAGGAGAATGTGTTTATAGGGTTCGATCACCAAAAGAATAGAGATTATTATAAGAATCCAAGTTTGTCCTATTTGATGGATGAACTTTGACTTTAAGGCAAATTATGGAAAGAGTAGCTTTTCCTGTCAAAACCAATGCATCAATATCATGTATCCAAATGAAGAGAATGTGTTCTTAGTGCCTAATCACTGAAAAAGTAGAGATTATTATAAGAATTGAAGTTTGTCCCATTTGATGGATGAACTTTGATTCTAAGAAACATCACGGAACGAAAAGCTTTTCCTACCAAATAAAACAAGAATATTGTGTATCCCAATGAAGAGAATTTGTCTATAGCACTCAGTCACCAAAAGAATGGAGATTATTACGAGAATCCTAATTTGTCCTATTTGACAAATGAACTTTAACTCTAAGGAAAATGGTGGAAAGAAAAGCTTTTTTGCCAAAAAAAAATCAATATCATGTATCCTAATGAGGAAAATCTACATATAGTGCCAAATCACAAATGGAATGGGGATTATTATAAGAATCCAAGTTTGTCTTATTTCACGGATGAACATTGATTCTAAGGAAAATGATGAAAAAAAAGTTTTTCTTGCCAACCGAAAGCCTCAATTTCATGTATTACAATGTACACAGAAAGAATGGAGATTATTATGAAAATCTTAGTTTGTCCTATTTGATAAATGAACTTTGATTCTAAAGAAATTAATGGAAAGAAAAGCTTTTTCTGCCAAAAAAAACATCGATATCGTGTATCAAAATAAGGAGAATGTGTTTACAGTACTCAATCATAAAAGGAATAGAGATTAGTATAAGAATTCAACTTTTTCACATTTGATGGATGAACTTTTATTCTAATCAAAATAGTGAATGAAAAGCTTTTCCTTCTAAGCTAAAGCATCAACATCATGCACCCCAATAAGGAGAATGTGTTTATTATGCCTAATAACTAAAAGAATGGAGATTATTATGAGAATCCAAGTTTGTCCTATTTGATAGATAAACTTTGATTCTAAGAAAAATGGCGAAAAGAATAGTTTTTCCTACCAAACCAAAGCATCAATATCATGTATCCCAATGAGGGAAATGTGTTTATAGTGCCTAAGCACTAAAAGAATGGAGATTATTGTAAGAATCCAAATTTGCCCTATTTGATGGACAAACTTTGACTTTAAGGAAAATGGTGGAATGAAAAGCTTTTCTTGCTAAACCAATACATCAAAACTGTTTATCCTAGTGAGAAAAATATGTATTTAGTGCCGAATCAAAAATAAATAGTGATTATTTCAAGAATAGAAGTTGTTCCATTTCATGGATGAAGTTTTATTCTATGGAAGATGATGAAAAAAAAAAGCTTTTCTTACCAAACCAAAGCACCACTATCGTGCATCCTAGTGAGAAGAATATGATTTATTGCATCCAATTGCCAATAGAATAGAGATTATTACGAGAACCTAAGTTTGTCCTATTTGACAGATGGATATTGACTATAGGGAAAATAGTGGAAAGAAAAAATTTTTCTTGCCAAGCAAAATCGACAGAATTGGGTATCCATTAAGGAGAATGTCTTTATAGTGCTTAATCATCAAAAGAATAGAGATTATCACAAGATCCAACTCTGTCCTATTTCACAGACGAACTCTAATCTAAGGAAAATCATGGAACGAAAAGCTTTTCCTACCAAACAAAAGCAAGGATATTGTGTATCTGAATATGAAGAATATGCTAATAGCACTCAATCACCAAATGAATGGAGACTATTATGAAATCCTAGTTTGTTCTAATTAAAGAACAAACTTTGATTCTAGGGAAAATGGCTAAAAGAATTTCTTGCCAAAACAAGCATCAATATCCATATCCTAATGAGGAGAATGTGTTTATAGTGCTTAATCATAAAGGAATAATGATTATTACTAGAAATCAAGTTTATCCCATTTGATGGATGAGCATTGATTCTAAGGAAAATGGTAGATAGAAGAGCTTTTCCTGCCAAAGCAAAGCCTCAATTTCGGGCATCCCAATGTGGAGAATGTATTTTAGCACTCAATCATAAAAAGAATAGAGATTATTATGAGAATCCTAATTTGCCCTATTTGATGAATGAACT
The DNA here is from genome assembly GCA_038382025.1 of Adansonia gregorii. Lineage (NCBI taxonomy): Eukaryota > Viridiplantae > Streptophyta > Magnoliopsida > Malvales > Malvaceae > Adansonia > Adansonia gregorii. Next base: position 35,940 of record JBBYHO010261325.1, on the reverse strand, counting down.
TTGATTTTAAGGAAAATATGATAAGAAAAGCATTTCACCCAAAAAAAAGGATCAATGTCATTTATGCCAATAAGGAGAATGTTTTTATCATGCCTAATCACTAAAAGAATAGAGATTTTTACTAGAATCCAAGTTTACCCTATTTGATAGATGAACTTTGATTTTAAGGAAAATAGTGGAAAGAATAGCTTTTCCCACCAAACCAAAGCATCGATATCTTGTGTACCAAAGAGGGAAATGTGTTTATGGTGCCAAATCACTAAAAAATGAAGACTATAATGAGAATCCAAGTTTGTCCCATTTGATGGACCAACTTTGTTTTTAAGGAAAATGATGGAAAGAACAACTTTTTTTGTCAAACCAAAGCATCAATATCGTGTACCTAATGAAGAGAATGTGTTTATATGGCAAATTACTAAAAGAATGGAGATTATTGCGAGAATCAAAGTTTATCTCATTTGACGAACTAACTTTGATCCTAAACAAAATCATGGGATAAAAAGCTTTTCCTACCAAACAAAACAAGAGTATCATGCATCCTAATAAGGAGAATGCATTTATGGCACTTAATTACCAAAAGAACGGAGATTATTATGTCAATCCAAGTTTGTCCCATTTGATGAACGAACTTTGATTCTAAGGAAAATGGTGGAAAGAATAGCATTTCCTGTCAAACCCAAGCATAATATCATGTATCCCAAAGAAGAAAATGTGTTCATTGTGCCTAATCACTGAAAAATAGAAATTATTAGAAGAATCAAAGTTTGTCCGATTTGACGGACGAACTTTGATTCTAAGAAAAATCATGGAATGAAAAGCTTTTCCTACCAAACCAAATAGGAATGTTGTGTATCCCAATGAACAAAATGTGTCTATAGCACTCAATCACCAAAAGAATAGAGATTACTATGAGAATCCTAGTTTGTCCTATTTGGAAAATGAACTTTGACTTTAAGGAAAATGGTGGAAAGAAATCTTTTCCCGTTGAAAAAAGCATCAATATCGTGTATCCCAATGAGAAGAATCTGTTTATAGTGCCAAATCACAAATGGAATGGGGATTATTATGAGAATCCAAGTTTGTCCCATTTGATGGATGAACATTATTAATTCTAAGGAAAATGGTGGAAAAAAAAGCTTTTCCTTCCAACCAAAAACCTTAGTTTCATGTACCACAATGTGGGCAATGTATGTATATCGCTCATCACAGAAAGCATGGAGATTATTATGAGTATCCCGATTCATCCTATTTGGCAAATGAATATTGATTCAAAAGAAAATGGTGGAAGAAAAGCTTTCCCTACCAAAAAAAGCATCGATATCGTGTATCCAAATTAGGTGAACATGATTGTAATGCCCATAACAAAAAGAATGGAGAATACTATGAGAATTCAAGTTTCTCCCATTTGATGGACAAACTTTAATTCTAATGAAAATGGTGGAATGAAAAGCTTTTCCTTTCAAGCCAAAGCATCAATATCATATATCCTAATGAGGAGAATGTGTTTATAGTGCCCAATGACTAAAAGAACAGAGATTATTATGAGAATCCAAGTTTGTGCTATTGATAGAAGAACTTTGATTCTAATGAAAATGGTGGAAAAAATAATTTTTTCGACCAAACAAAAGCATCAATATCATGTATCCCAATGAGGAAAATGTGTTTATAGTGCTTAATCACTAAAAGAATGCATCCAAGTTTTTCCCATTTGATTGACAAACTTTGACTCTAAGGAAAATGATGGAATGAAAAGCTTTTCTTGCTAAATCAATGCATCAAAACTATTTATCCCAGTGAGAAGAATGTGTTTTTAATGCCTAATCGAAATGAATAACGATTATTCCAAGAATCCAAGTTTGTTCCATTTCATGGATGAAATTTTATTTTGAGAAAATTAGTGGAAAGAAAAGCTTTTTTTACTAAACCAAAGCATCAATATCATGCATCACAGTGAGAAGAATGTGGTTTATTGCATCTAATTGCCAATACAATAGAGATTATTACGAGAATCTCAGTTTGCCCTATTCGATAGATGGATATTGACTATAGGGAAAATATTGGAAAGAAAAGTCTTTCTTGCCAAGCAAAATCGACAAAATTGGGTATCCAATGTGGAGAATGTCTTTATAGTGCTCAATCACCTAAAGAACATAAATTATTATGAGAATCTAAGTCTATCCCATTTCACAGATGAACTTTGATTTTAAGAAAAATCGTGGAACAAGAAGCTTTTCCTAGCAAACAAAAAGAAGGATATCTTGTATCCGAATAAGGAGAATGTGTTTATATTGCTCAATCACCAAATGAATGGAGACTATTACGAAATCCTAGTTTGTCTTATTTGAGGGATGAACTTTGATTCTAGGGAAAATGGTGGAAAGAAAAGCTTTTCAAACCAAAAAAGCATCAATATCCATATCCTAATAAGGAGAATGTGTTTATACTGCTCAATCACAAAAAGAATGATGATTATTATGGGAATTCAAGTTTATCCTATTTGGTGGATGAACATTGATTCTAAAGAAAATGGTAGACAAAAAAGCTTTTCCCGCCAAAGCAAAACCTCAATTTTGTGCATCCCAATGTGGACAATGTATTTACAGCACTCAATCATAAAAGGAATGGAGATTATAGGAGAATCCCAGTTTGTCCCATTTGATGAATGAACTTTGATTTAAGGAAAATGTGGAAGCAAAATCTTTTCTAAAAATAAAAGCATCAATATTGTGTAAGCCAATAAAGAGAATGTGTGTATCATGCCTAATCACTAAAAGAATAGAGATTATTACGAGAATCCAAGTTAGTCCTATTTTGATAGATTAACTTTGATTCTAAGGAAAATGGTGGAAAGAATAGTTTTTTCCTACCAAACCCTAGCATCAATATGTTGTATCCCAAAGAGGAAAATGTGTTTATGGTGCCGAATCACTAAAAAAATAAAGACTATAATGAGAATCAAAGTTTATCCCATTTGATGGACCAACTTTGCTTTTAAGGAAAATTATAGAAAGAATAGCTTTTCTTGTTAAGCCAAAGCATCAATATCGTGTACCTAATAAAGAGAATGTGTTTATAGGGCCAAATCACTCAATGAATGGAGATTATTGCAAGATTCAAAGTTTGTCCCATTTCATAGATGAACTTTGATTCTAAACAAAACCATGGAATAAAAAGCTTTTCCTACCAAATAAAACAAGAATACCATGTATCCCAATAAGAAAAATGTGTTTATAGTGCTCAATCACTAAAAGAATGGAGATTATTAAAAGAATCCTAGTTTGTCCTATTCGATGGATGAACTTTGATGCTAAGGTAAATGGTGGAAAGAATAGCTTTTCCTATTAAACCAAAGCATCAATATCATATATCCTAACGAAAAGAATGTGTTCATGTGCCCAATCATTGAAAAAATGGAGATTATTAAAAGAATCGAAGTTTGTCCCATTATACGAATGAACTTTAATCATAAGAAAAATCATGGAATGAAAAGCTTTTCCTGCCAAACAAAACAAGAATATTGTGTATCCCAATAAAGAGAATGTGTCTATAGCACTCAATCACTAAAAGAATGGAGATTATTATGAGAATCCCAGTTAGTCCTATTTGACAAATGAATTTTGACTTTAAGAAAAATGGTAGAAAGAAAAGCCTTTCCCGCTAAAAAAAGCATCAATATCGTGTATCCCAATAAGGAGAAACTGTTAATCGTGCCAAATCATAAATGGATGGAGATTATTATGAGAATCTAGGTTTATCCTTCGAAGGAAAATGGTGGAAAAAAAGCTTTTGTTGCCAACTGAAAGCCTTAATTTTATGTATCACAATATGGATAATGTATTTATATCACTCAATCATAGAAAGAATGGAGATTATTATGAGAATCGTAGCTTGTTCCATTCGACAAATGAACTTTGATTCCAAGGAAAATGGTGGAAAAAAATATTTTTTCACCAAAAAAAGCATCTATATCATGTATCCCAGTAAGTATAACCTATTTACAGTGCAATATCAAAAAAGGAATAGAGATTATTATGAGAATCTAAGTTTGCCCCATTTGGTGGATGAACATTGATTCTAAGGAAAATGGGGTAAAAAAAAGCTTTTCTTGCCAAACTAAAGCCTCAATTTCACGTATCACAATTTGGACAATCTATTCGCAGTGCTTAATTACAGAAAGAATGAAAATTATTATGCGAATTTTGATTTGTCCCGTTTGACAAATAAACTTTTATTATAAGGAAAATGGTGGAAAAAAAAGCTTTTCCTGCAAAAAAAGCATCAATATCGTGTATCCTAATGAGGAGAATATGTTTATAATGCTTAATCATAAAAACAATGGAGATTATTATAAGAATCCAAGTCTGCCCCATTTGATGAATGAACTTTGATTCTAAGCAAAATGGTGGAATGAAAACCTTTTCCTTCCTAGCCAAAGCATCAATATCATGTATCCCACTAAGGAGAATGTGTTTATAATGCCCAATCACTTAAAGAATGGAGATTATCTCGAGAATCTACGTTTGTTCTGTTTGATAGATGAACTTTAATTCTAAGGAAGTAGAAAGAATAATTTTTCCTACAAAACCAAATCATCAATATTGTGTATCCTAACGAGGGAAATGTGTTTATAGTGCCCAATCACTAAAAGAATAGAGATTATTATGAGAATCCAAGTTTGTCTCATTTGATGGGTGAATTTTAACTCTAAGGAAAATGGCAGAATGAAAAACTTTTCTCGCTAAACCAAAGCATTAAAATCATCTATCCCAATAAGAAGAATGTGTAGTTATTGCCCAATCAAAAATGAATAGAGATTATTATGAGAATCCAATTTTATCCCATTTCGTAGATGAAATTTTATTTTGAGGAAAATGGTGGAAAAAAAGCTTTTCTTAACATATCAGAGCATCAATATCATGCATCCTAATAAAGAGAATGTGTTTATTACATCCAATCACTAATAGAATAGAGATTATTACAAGAATCCAAGTTTATCCTATTCAACGGATAGATATTGACTCTAGGGAAAATGGTGAAAAGGAAAGTTTTTCTTCCTAAGCAAGGGATGGCCCGAGCTCTACAGGTCACCACCCAATTTAATAGAAAAGGTTTAGGATTCAAGGCTAATGCGCATTCAAGAAAGCAACGAGAAAGAATGATCTATAGCCATAGGGTGACTCGATCATTAGATTGAAATAAGGAATCATAGCCAACAATGTTCTTATCTCTCCATAAGATATTTCATTCAGAAGGATGAATCGATCCAAACTGATTAGAAGAGCAAAAGGCTAAAGATGTCTTGGTCATCTTAAATAGAGCACATTACAACTCTATCTCTAAGATACCAAGCCATAAAATGCGTGTCCTTCCACTAATACTTGATTTTGATGATGAGATCATAGTGGAAACCCCTGCACTTTTCCTATCCTTTTTATGTAATGTTAAGAAAGAAAAACCTACCTACCCTTACCTAAAGATGGGTAGGTGTCCTATGTAATGGACACTTTTGTTAAACATTATCAATAAAATGACTTTTACATATATCATTCCATGTTGTGTGTCTCTATCATTTTTTAACCTTTTTGTCTCCATTACGTTTTTTCTCCATTTTTATCCGAATCCCTTGGTTCTGTGTATGCCTTTTTCAATGTTTATTTCTTTAGCTTTTCAGGTGTTCTTACGACAATGATATGGATATGTTTAATGGGTTGCTAAAGATCGATTTCGAATAGTCGATTTGCATTACTGAAGTTGATCCTGAAGAAGATTTCGGAGAGAGCTCCATACCACCAGACCTCTTAAGATTACTTGAGCAGGAAGAGAAGCAGATCATGCCTCATGAAGACCAAACAAAAGTTATAAATCTAAGTGCTCAATAGGATCGAAAAAAGGTTAAAATCAAAACCTGAATAGAATCGACAACTAAGACTAAGTTGATAGACCTACTCTAAGATTATCAAGACATATTTGCTTACTCATGTGAAGACATGCCATGATTAGACACTGATATAATGGTCCATAAACTTCCCATGAAGCATGGATGCAAACCAATCAGGCAAAAGTTAAAGAGGATGAAGCTAAAAATGCTCTTCAAAATTAAAAAGAAAGTCAAGAAGTAGTTTGATGCAAGGTTTATCGAAGTAGCCAAATATCTAGAATGTGTCACCAATATAGTCTTACTTCTAAAGAAAGATAGCAAAGTATGAATGTATGTTAATTATCGGGATCTGAATCAAGCTAGTCCTAAGGATAACTTTTCACTACCCCACATTGACACTTTAGTAGACAATATGACCAAGAATTCTTTTTTCTCCTTAATGGATGGATTCTCAGGCTATAACTAGATCAAGATAGGCACCCGAGGACATGAGAAAATAACTTTTGTAACCATGTAGGGGACATTTTGCTATAATGCCATGCTGTTTAGACTTAAAAATACCCGAGCAACATATTAACGGGCCATGGTGACCCTATTTCATGACATGATGCTTAAAGAAATTAAGGTCTATATGGATGACATGATTGCCAAGTCAACAAAAAGGGTGACCATGTCACAGACCTTTTAAAATTTTTTGAACGGCTATGAAAATTTCAACTCAAATTGAATCCTGCCACATGCACCTTCAAATTCACTTTGGGTAAGTTCTAGGCTTTATAGTTAGCAAAAAAAATGATTGAAATTGACCCAGACAAAGTGAAAGCCATTTAAGATATGCCACCCCCTCAAACCCAAAAGGAAATGGAAGCTTTTTAGGGAGACTGAACTATATTACTAGATTTATATCCCAGCTCATTGACAAATGTGACCCTATCTTTCGGTTCCTTCATAAACAAAATTTGGGAGAGTGGAATGAGGCATGTCAAGAAGCCTTTAATAAAGTCAAACATTATCTGTCAGGCCCCTCAGTGTTGGTACTGCTGGTGCCTAATCAAGTTTTAATCCTTTACTTGGCAATCTTCAATAAATCTATGGGTTGCGTATTAAGGCAACATGATAAGTCAAGAAAGAAGGAACAAGTAATCTACTACTTAAGCAAAAAGTTCATAGAATGCGAGTGCAACTACTATGCAATTGAGACTCAAGCAATATATGTTGTATCACACCACATGGTTGATTGCAAGGCTTGTTCCTATCAAGTATTTGTGCAAAGCCCCTGCACTATCAGAAAGGCTAGCTAGATGGCAAGTCCTACTTTTTGAATACGACATTGCCTATTTCAGCCAAAAAGCCATCAAAGGCAGTGCGATAGTTGACTTTTTGGCAAGTGGAGCTGCAAATGATTCCTTAAGTTTCGACTTCCCAAATAAAGATCTAATGTGCATTTCTGAAGATGAAAATGCCTCCAACCAAGATCAATCTTGGAAGATATATTTTAATGAGGCATCAAATGCTCTAGGACATGAAATTGGGGTAATATTGATGTTACCCGATAGGAGTCATTACCTGTTCACAGTAAGGCTAAATTTTGAATGCTTAAGTAATATCACAAAATATGAAACATGTGTCATAAGGCTTCAAATAGCCCTTGAGAAGAATGTCAAAACATTATACGTGTTTGGTGGTTTAGCCCTAGTTATCTACCAATTGAAAGAGGAATGGCAAACTTATGACACCACTCTGATGCAATATAGGAAGCTAATAGCAAAACTCAAGAAAAAAATTTGATAATATTAGTTTCTGACACTTACCTTGAGAAGAGAACTAAATAGCTGATGCTTTAGGTACTTTGTCATCTATGTTTAAAGCCAACTAAAAATCAAACATTGCTCCTATCTAGATGAGCATCTATAACTCTGGTTCATTGTCATAATGTCGAAAAAGGGAAGGACAGCCTACTATGGTACTCTGACATCTTTCATTACATCAAGGATCAACAATCTCCCAAACATCCAACTGAGACTGATAAAAGAACTATCAAGAGGCTGGTTATAGGATTTGTGCTCGATGGAAAAATATTATACAAAAAGAGTCACGATCAAGTATTGCTCAAATGCGTCAACACTTATAAAACCAAAAGGATCCTAGAAGAAGTTCATGAAAGGATTTGCGGCACACATGGTAATAGACATTGGATGGCTAAACAAATAATGAGAGTAGGTTATTATTGGTTAACCCTCGAGAAAGACTACTTCAATTATGCCTAAAAATGCCATAAGTGTCAAATCTATGCTGACAAGATTAATATCCTTCCAGTGCCATTTCATGTCATGATGGCCCCGTGGCCCTTCTCTATGTGGGGTATGGATGTGATAGGGTCGATCACCCTTAAAGCTTCCAATAGGCATCGCTTCATCTTGGTAGCAATCGACTATTTCACCAAATGGATGAAGGTTACTTCATATGCTAATGTCACTAGATCGACTATCTGTAAGTTTGTCAAGCGAGACATCATCTATGGATATGACCTCCTAAACCAAATCATCACAGACAATGCAAATAACTTAAACAATAAAATGATGCAAAGCAGTCTATTTTCAGTTCAAGATCCAGCATCATAATTCTATCCCTTATCACCTAAAGATGAATGGGACAGTTGAGGCAGCTAACAAAAATATTAAAAGAATAGTTGAAAAAATGGCTAAAACTTACAAAGACTATCATGGGAAGCTATTCTTTGCACTTCATGCCTGTTGGACCTCAGTTTGTACTTCCACAGGCACTACCCATTCTCCCTTATCTATGGGATGGAAGTTGTATTGCCTATCGAAGTCGAGATCCTTTCTTGCAGAGTCTTGATGGAAACTAAACTTGAAGAGGCTGAATAGGTCAAGAAAATATACGACTAGCTCAACCTCATCAAAAAAATGCATGAAAGCTATTTGCTATGGTCAAATGTATCAAAAATGCATAACCAGAGCCCACGACCATTTCACCCAGATGAATTGGTATCAAATAAGATCCTCCTAATTCACAAAGACGCTTGGGATAAGTGGACCCCCAATTGGGAAAGACCATATGTCGTAAAGCAAGCCTTCTCCGGAGGGGCCTTAATCTTACTAGAAATGGATGGTGATGCCTTGCCTAACCCAGTCAACTCAGATTCCATCAAGAAATATTACACATAGAAGGCAAAAACCTAAAAAAGCATCTTTAAAAAAAAAAAAAACAAAAAATGGGTCTAGATGAAAATTTGAAAAAGGCATCTGGGCAGCCAACCCAACTACAGTTAAGAAAGCCACAAGGCTAACTTGAGAAGATCAATTTAATGGGGCATGAATTGAGAGCACCTTCAAGATAATGCATAGCAATCCTAAGGATCTTCCAAAGAGTAGCTCATGCTAGTCATATACATTGCTCGAGAAATATCTTGAAAAGCATCTAAAGAACATCCATGTCATGATTGTCAATGGCATCTCTCGTCCAAAAGATCATCCTTCAGGCTACTTTATCACTTATTTGTCAAATAGTCTACAGAGTTGTATCTCTTTGTTATCATGAATATATATTGCCTTGTTTCTTTAACCCATGTATAATTCATAATACAATCATCATTTAATTGATAATGTTTGATAATCAACTGAAATATATATCAGGACATCTCGATATTATATTAAAAGCGAAAAGAAAGCATAGAGAACTCTGCTCGTGCTCTGATTGTTAAGATCATGAACTTTTCACATCCAAATAGCCATTTGACATAACCATACACCAAACCAATTCTTGCTTTCATAAGCCATATATCAAGGAAAACCGTTTCAAACTAACAAAAAATCAACTTATGCATTCTATCTGAATCTTATGGAAACCAGAAACATGAACCTAGCTAGTCAAATAATCATTAAATTATTGACAATGCCTTTCAGTTGTTAGGAAAATGATTAAGCCTTCTAAATCAGGAAATGCCATAATCCAAATTCTCGAAAATAGACAAATAACTCGACTATCAAAACATCACATCCCTAATAGAGCCAAGATAATTCACAATGGCTACCTTCTGTGATAGATTTTATGTCATATCCTTAGTGGAATTGGGATAACCTATAATCCCCAGTAGAATTACAAAAATTTCAATCCCTAGTTGAACTACTATGGATCGCAATCCCTATTAGAGTCTAGATGACTGGCAAGAAACCATAGCTATCTCCCATATTAGACTTAACATCATACAACCATGATGGCATTTTGTATCATGCACTCAAATTACCATCTTACATCATTATTTTTACAATATCACTTCAAGCTAAGTTTATTAAATCTCCAAGGAATTCTTGGTAAGAACCCTAAGCTTTGCAATCCAAGTGTCATTCAGGCAAGGTTCTTTTCTTCTCATCACCTCATGTCAAAACCCTTTTTATCGAGAAACTACTATTAAAGTGCTAGTGTTAAGAAATTATTGTCCAAAAACTATCATCAAAAACATTTGTCGAGAACATTTATTAAAAGCTTTGTTAAAAACTAGTGTCAAAACCCTTTCATTGAGAAATTTTGTCATAAACTTTTGTTAAGAAAAACTATATTAGAAGTTTTATTAAAAACTTTGTCAACACCCCCTTTTAAAGCCTATAAGTCAATGGTGCCCTCTTCAAAGCCAATAAGTCAGTGGCACCTTGTTCAAAGCCCATAAGTTAGTGGCATTTTTTCAAAGCCCACAAGTCAGTGGCACCTTTTCGAAACAATTCAGTGGCACCTTTTTTAAGTTAGTGGCATCTTTTTGAGGCCCACAAGTTAATGGCACCCTCTTCAATGCCCATAAGTTAGTGGCACCTTTTAAAGCCCACACAAGCTAGTGGCAACTAGTCTGAGTCAAAGCCTGCACAAGCTGGTAGCACCTAAGTCAAGACCCTAAAAGTAGGGGGCACCCAAGTCTATGTCAAAACCAATACAAGTTGGCAACACCCACAATAAAGTCCACATTACTCAGTGCCTATCTAAGGAGGCCAAGCCTTAGAAAACCTAACACACTAGTAAGAAGGGCAAACCCTACATAATTCACTTAAACTTCCATCAGGCCTATTACAAATACACTCTACTTATAAATAGCAAAGTATTATTAAAATTTATTTCTTTATAGGTGTTCTAGGGAATGTCATTCCACCGTGGACAAAATAGTGTCTATTTATCTTTGCCTTATTCCTGATTCTCAGTAACGGTCAAATATGGGCAACTATAGACACATTATTTTGTTTGAGCTAATTTTTAGCAAGCCAAGGGATGATAATATTACAGAAATGCAAGGATATGGCATCAAAGGATGTAGTTCCAAGTGTTCGAGGATAAAAAATAGGTGAAAATTTATAATTTTGCCTAAATGTATCAATACATGCATTTCACGTATCGATATAATGCTCAAACGACCTAAAAATTTGATATGTTCCATTTGGTATCAATACAATATGTAAATGTATTGATACATGAACTCATATATTGATTCTAGGCCATGCCAAAGCTAAAACTTGCATTCTGTAAAGTAGATGTATTGATACATATCAACATGTATCGATAGTTAGGTTTTTTGGACCAAATGTATCGATACATTTATCAATATATTAATACATGTAGGCCATTTTTCGTGATCGAGGCATTTTTAACTTGTCCACCATTGATCCAAAGCTTGATTTTAACTTGTTTTTGCATTAGAAAAGATTAAAACCTATATCAGAGTATGAATTTAGACTTGTGAATTAATCAAAATATTTTTTTGAAGTCTAAATTAGATTGTAGAGGGTTAGTGTCATATGTCACCCTATTCTTCCCTTGCTTGTTGACAAAGATCACCATTAGCCACCCTACTTGCTAGTATTTGATTTCAGCAATCAAACCATCCACCCTATGTCTATTACATTGGCAGCAAATTGCTTCTTACAGCCACCCTATAGCCATCAGTAGTCATAACTTTGTCCCCTTAAGAAATTACCAAAAACACTTCCAATTTAGCTCCAAAGGGCTGGTATACATAGGCCATTAATATCTAAACAAAAAAGAAGTTTTTTCCAGCTTATTTCAGCTCTTCCAACTAATTCTCACATCAAAAAATAAAATCCTATAGCCCTTCACTTAGTATCCAAAAATACCTCAAACACTTACCCTAGCCACTATGCACTCTGAAAATCATCCTCACCCATACCAGCACTGAAACCTTTCTTTTTCTCCCGTTTCTTGCTAATTAACAACAAAGAAAAAAATTCAAGCCATCTGTGCTACTCCAACCACTTGACCACAAATTAAAGCTTTGTTGGTAAAACTTTCTATTTAATCACTTTCATTTTTTTGTTTTTTAGCATCTTTATCATTTACTGAGCCTTTCATGCTTCCATCACCCTTTTAGGAGTATCATGTATTATTTTGGCTTTTGGTTATGGTAGCTTAGGATTTGATGTCTTGATGCCCTTTTTTATGTGTAAAGTGTCTTATTTCATCCTCATTATTTTTGGCAACTCTTGTTCATGCATTTTATTCCATATCCATGCATCATGTTATGTTCAATCAATGCACAAATCCTTAGCCTAGTATGTTTTAAGCATGTTTATACATTAACTTGCATTTTGTCATGAATCATTGTCATTTTCGACATGCTTCACTTCATGAGATGTATCCATAACACTGCCTTTGTCAAGACCATTGGTAAAATTAGCATCCCCATTCATGTTATGTGCCATTCCCTTGTATTTCATTGTCTTCTCCTTATCTAAGTGCATGTTTGATGGTTGTCAAAAATTGATCTTCAAAACCTCTCTAAGCCAAGCATGTTAAGCTCAACTAGTGAGGATTAACATGAACTTAGTGTTTTCTTTAAAGTTAGCAAAAAGATCCTAGGGAAACTTAAGTTTTCCAAATTTGGAATCCTAATTAAACGAGCTTAAAACTTCTAATTCTTTGATGAAAATGGCTTTCCACTTGTTCACAAAATTTTTATGCCTTGTTTTTAAGTCAAACCCTAAGTGGTAAGATCAATGAATTATTTCATCATCCCAAACTACTTTGGGTTGTGCATATGAGTTCTTGATGCTCATGCCACTCTTTCCCTTCATTCATGGAGGTTCAAAAGTCAATGACCCGAGTTTAGACCTGAAAACACAAAGAAAAATAAAAAATATCCCCTGCTTTGCTTTGTCCCCTTCTAGCAGCACAACTATTGCAAATTGAAAAATCAGTTTAAAATCCCAAATGATTTTTTCTGAATTTTTTGATTTTTTTGTCAAATTTTGTCAAATTATCTTTAAAACAATGTCTTATTCACTTTGGATCATTCCAAATGAGAGAGTTATGATTTTTTGAATCTAAATTATCTAGAATACCTAGAATCAGCAACATGTATTCCGATCGGGCTATTCAGACCCATTAAATGATTTTTCAAATCCTTTAAATATTTTTCCTAAAAAATAAATGAAATTCCCTTTTCAAAAAGGTATTGTTTGCAATTTTTTGATGCCAAACAAGTCCTAGGTGATTTTTCAAAATTTGACATATCTTGTCTTTTGTATGCTTTACAAGTAGCATAATTAATCCAAACTTGAAAATTTATTCCCTTAAAAAGTAATTTTGGATACTGGGAATATTTTTAGATTGACCCTTGTCGAGCTATCTTTCTAATGGTATTTTCTTCACCTTCTAAAACCTTTAAACCAAATTAGAATAAATTCAGAAAGTAGGATAGCATGATGCTATCTACCTATTTTTGGTATGGTCAAAATTGAGTTATTTTCTGAAGCTTCATCTCGAGACATTCGAATGTCACCATATCACCCTGATCAGCCCTAAAAACATGCTTTGGCCTCCTATAGGCTCGCATTAAGGCAAATTTTTTTTTTTACATCTTTACCATCCTCATTCACAATAATTTCTTTTATCAAAAAGTGTCAAAATCCTCACTCATTTTATAAATCACAAAATTTTGTCAACTTAATTTTCCAACTTGAATTCTGTAAAGAGTGTCAGACATGTCACTTTTGGAGATACTCCAACCCTAACCTTCTAAAGGGATACTCAAGCTTTTATTTTTTCGAAATTGTTAAGATTTAAAAATTTTCCTTTGTCAAAATTATTTGTCATCTTTCAAGATACTCTAACCTTATCTTTCTAAGGGCAACCCTATTTTTCAACTACAATTAAATTTTCTTCTTCTTGGATTTCCATGAACATGTTAAGAGTTAAGCCCATTTAAAAAAAAAACCTCGTTTAATCAAGGAACCCAGATCTATCTAAAAAATTATCAATTCAGCTATTCCTAGATAATCTATTCCATACGAGATAAATTTTAATAGTCCATCCCTTCTTTTTATTATTACATTGAATGGTTCATGTTATGTTACTTCATTCGTTGCCTACTAATGTGATTTCTTGGTGATGATTATTTGCATTCATATTTTCAAATCTTTTTGAGTAAAATTGAAGATTATGTTTCGCATGGATATCTCTCTATTGCCCAAAATGGAATATTCCATTTTCAAAGTAAAATCTAGAGGCCATTTTTATTAAAAATTTCTATATTCCCCATCTATCTTGGGTGTATATAAGATTAAATCTTTTCATCAAAACCTGGATTTGTATTTTTATAAAAGTCATGCATTAAAAAAAGGTTATATCAAAATAGAGATGACTTAAGATTGAAAGAATCAAAACTGAGATAAGGCATAACTAGTAAAGTATTAATTTCAGGTGTCATGATGAGGTTCATGCCTCATCGTGTGTAACTAACTCCTGAACTCAAATGGTGAATCTTTGTACCACGCAGACCACGGGATTGATGTTTCATTTTTGTAACTCAAGACATAGGTTTCAATAGGCATCCGATCATGCCTAGCCTAAAATGATCGGTGGTGACTTTAAGTGTTGGACTCTTTATGATGGTCATCTGAGACCAATAAGATGACCAATTCATCTATGGTCTCCCTCGCCGTATCATAAGTCAAGAATCTGTACTTTTTCATTCTCATCATGTTGCGAAAGAAAAGTCTCGACCAAGAAGACATTTTCTAGTTAGAAAAATATTTTAAGTCGTATACACCTATTGATCTGCAAGGATCGACCCAGGGTACATTGTGACAAATATTGTCTATCCCATTGAGGAGAATGTGTTTATAGTGCCTAATCACTAAAAGAATGAAGATTATTATGAGAACCCAAGTATGCTCTATTTGATAGATGAACTTAGATTTTAAGGAAAATAGTGGAAAGTATAGTTTTTCCTACCAAACCAAAGAATCAATACCATGCATCCTAATGCAGAGAAAATGTATATTGCGTCCAATCACCCATAGAATAGAGATTATTTTAAGAATTTAAGTTTATTCTATTTGATAGATAGATATTGACTACAGGGAAAATTATGGAAAGAAAAGTTTTTGTTGCAAAGCAAAATCGTTAGAATTGGGTATCCAATAAGGAAAATGTCTGTATAGTGCTCAATCACCAAAAGAATAGAGACTATTATAAGAATCCAAGTCTATCCCATTTCATGGACAAACTTTGATTCTAAGGAAAATTATGGAATGAAAAGCTTTTCTTACCAAACAAAAGCAGGAATATCATGTATCTCAATGAGGAAAATGTTTTTATAGCGCTCAATCACCAAATAAATGAAGACTGTTATAAGAACCCTAGTTTGTCCTATTTAACGAATAAACTTTAATTCTAAGGAAAATAGTGGAAAGAAAAACTTTTCTTGCAAAAAAATGTCAATATCATGAATCACAATAAGGAGAATTGATTCTATGGAAAATTATTACAAAAAAGGAAAGCAGATTATTGCACAAATCCAAGTTTGTCCCATATGACAGACAAACATTGATTCTAAGGAAAATGGTAGAAAGAAAAGCTTTTTTTCTGATGCAAAGCCTCAATTTCGTGCATCCTAATGTGGAGAATGTATTTATAGTGCCCAATCATAAAAGGATTGGAGATTATTATGGGAATCTTAAGTTATACCATCTGATGAATGAACATTGCTTCTAAGGAAAAATGGTGAAAAGAAAAGCTTTTCCCGCTAAAAGAAGGTATCAATATCGTCTATGTCATTGAAAAAAATGTGTTTATAGTGCCGAATCACTAAAAGAATGGAGATTATTATGAGAACCCAAGTTTGCCTTATTTCATAGATAAATTTTGATTCTAAGAAAAGTGTTGGAAATAGTAGTTTTTCTTGCCAAACCAAAGCATCATATCGTGTATCCTAATGAAGAGAATGTGTTTAGAGTGCCTAATCACTAAAAGAATGGTACTACTAGAATCCAAGTTTGTCCAATTCGATGGACAAATTTTGATTCTAAGGAATATGATGGAAAGAATAGCTTTTCCTGTCAAACCAAAGCATCAATAACATGTATCCCAATGAAGAGAATGTGTTCATAGTGCACAATCACTAAAAGAATAGAGATTAGTATAAGAATCAAAGTTTGTCCTATTTGATAAACAAATTTTGATTCTAAGGAAATTAATGGAATGAAAAGCTTTTCCTACCAAACAAAACAAGAATATTGTATGTCCCAATGATGAATATTTATTTGTAGTGCTCAATCACAAAAAAATGAAGATTATTATGGGAATCCTAGTTTTTCCTATTTAACAAATGAACTTTGACTCTAAGAAAAATGGTGGAATGAAAACTTTTACTAAAAAAATAATATCATGTACCCAATAAAGAGAATCTATTTATAGTGGCAAATCACAACAAGAATAGTGATTATTATGAGAATCCAAGTTTGTCCCATTTGACAGATGAAATTTGATTTTAAGGAAAATGATGGAAAAAAAGCTTTTCCTGTTAAAGGAAAGCCTTAATTTCATGTATCCTAATGCGGACAATGTATTTATAGGGCTCAATCACACAAGAAATGGAAATTATTACAAGAATCCCAATTTATCCCATTTGATGAATGAATTTTGATTCTACGGAAATGGTGGAAAAAAAAAGCTTTTCCTAGGCAAAAAAAAAGTATCAATATCATCTATCCCATTAAGGAAAATGTGTTTATGGTGACCAACCACTAAGAGAATAGAGATAATTATGAGAACCTAAGTTTGCCCAATTTGATAGATGAACTTTGATTCTAAGAAAAATGGTGGAAAGACTAGTTTTCCCTACTAAACTAAAGCATCAATATCGTTTATCCTAATAAAGAGAATATGCTTATTGCATCCAATCACCAATAGAATAGAGATTATTACCATAATCCAAGTTTATCCTATTCAATAGATGGATGTTGACTTTAGCGAAGGTGGTGGAAAGAAAAGCTTTTGTTGCCAAGCAAAATTGTCAGAATTATGTATCCAATGAGGAGAATGTCTTTATAGTGCTCAATCACTAAAAGAATAGAGATTATTACAAGAATCTACGTCTGTCACATTCTGTGGATGAACTTTGAGTCTAAGGAAAATTGTGGAACAAAAAGCTTTTCCTACCAAACAAAAGCAAGAATGTCATGTATCCTAATAAGAAAAATATTTTTATAGTGCTCAATCACCAAATGAATGGAGGCTATTATGAGAATCCTAGTTTCTCCCATTTGATGAATGAACTTTGATTCTAAGGAAAATGGTGGAAAAAAAAGCTTTTCCTATAAAAAAATCAATATCGTGTATCCAAATGAGAAGAATGTATTATAGTGCTTAATCACAAAAGGAATGGAGATTATTATGAGAATTCAAGTTTGTCCCATTTAACAGATGAACATTGATTCTAAGGAAAATGGTGGAAAAAAAAGCTTTTCCTACCAATGCCAAGCCTTAATACCATGCATCCCAATGTAGAGAAAGTATTTATACCACTTAATCACAAAAGGATTGAAGATTATTATGGGAATCCCAATTTGTAGCATTTGATGAATGAACTTTGATTCTAAGGAAAATGGTGCAAAGAAAAGCTTTTCCCACCAAAAAAATCATCAATATCGTTTATCCAATTAAAGAGAATGTGTTTATGTGCCCAATCACTAAAAGAATAGAGATTATTAAGAGAACCCAAGTTTGCCCTATTTAATAGATGAATTTGATTCTAAGGAAAATGGTGGAAAGAATAGTTTTCCTACCAAACCAAAACATCAATATCATGCATCCTAATAAAGAGAATGTGTTTATAGTGCTCAATCACTAAAAGAATGGAAATTATTATGAGAATCCAAGTTTGCTCCATTTGATAGACGAACTTTAATTTTAAGAAAAATGATGAAAGGAATAGCTTTTCTTGTCAAACCAAAGAATCAATATCGTGTATCCCAATGAAGAGAATATATTCATAGTGCCTAATCACTAAAAGAATGGAGACTAATACAAGAATCAAAGTTTGTCCTATTTGTTGGACAAAATTTGATTCTAAGGAAAATCACAAAATGAAAAGCTTTTACCTACCAAACAAAACAAGAATATCATGTATCCTAATAAGGAGAATGTGTTTGTGGTGCTTAATCACAAAAAGAATGGTGATTATTACAAGAATCTTAGTTCCCCCTATTTTACAAAAAAACTTTAACTTACAAAAAATAGTGGAATGAAAAGCATTTTTTCCCAAAAAAAGATCAATGTCGTGTACCCTAATGAGAATAATCTATTTATACTGCCAGATCATAAAAAAAATAAAGATTTTCATGGGAATCCAAGTTTGTCCTATTTAACGAACAAAAATTTATTGTAAGGAAAATGGTGAAAAAAAAAGATTTTCCTACAAAACTAAAGACTTAATTTTACGTATCCTAATATGGATAATGTATTTATAGTGCTTCATTACAAAAGGAATGAAAATTATTATGGGAATCTTAATTTCTCACATTGGACAAATGATCTTTGATTTTAACGAAAATGGTGGAAAGAAAAGCATTTCCTACCAAAAAAAGCATCAATATTGTCTATCCCATTGAAAAGAATGTGTTTATAGTGCTCAATCACTAAAAGAGTGGAGATTATTATAAGAACCCAAGTTTACTTATTTGATCGATGAGCTTTGATTTTAAGGCAATTGGTGGAACGAATAAGTTTTCCTACTAAACCAAAGCATAAATATTATGCATCCCAATAAAGAGAATATGTTTATTGCATCCAATCACCAGTAGAATAGAGATTATTACAAGAATCCAAGTTTATCATATTCAACAGATGGATATTTAGGGAAAATGGTGAAAAGAAAAGCTTTTGTTGTCACACAAAATCATCAAAATCAGGATTCCATTGAGGAGAATGTCTTTATAGCACTCAATCATCAAAAGAATAGATATTATTACAAGAATCTAGGTCTATCCCATTTCACAAAGGAACTTTGATTCTAAGAAAAATTATGGAACGAAAAGCTTTTCCTACTAAACAAAAGCAAGAATATCATGTATCCTAATGAGAAAAATGTTTTTATAGCACTCAATCACCAAATGAATGGAGACTATTATGAGAATCCTATTTGTCCTATTTGATGAACAAACTTTATTTTAAGGAAATGGTGGAAATAAAGGCTTTTACCCCTAGAAATAATTATCAATATCGTGTATCCCAATGACGAGAATGCGTCATACTACTGAATCACAAAAGGAATGGAGATTATTACGAGAATTCAAGTTTTCCCATTTAACAGATAAAGATCAATTCTAAGGAAAGTGGTAGAAAGAAAAGCTTTTCTTGCCAATGTAAAGCCTCAATTTTGGGCATCCTAATTTGGCGAATGTATTTATACCGCTCAATCACAAAAAGATTGGAGATTATTACAGAAATCCCAATTTGTCCCATTTAACAAACGAACTTTGATTCTAAGGAAAGTAGTGGGAAAAAAAGCCTTTCCTGCAAAAAAAAAAAACTAATTTCTTTAATCCCATTGAATAAAATATGTTTATAGTGCCTAATCACTAAAAGAATGGAGATTATTATGAGAACCCAAGTTTGCCTTATTTGATAGATGAACTTTGATTCTAAGGAAAATAGTGGAAATAATAGTTTTCCCTGCCAACCCAAAGCATTAATATCATGTATCCAAATAAGGCCAATGTGTTTATTATGCCAAATGAATAAAAGAATGGAGATTATTACGAGAATCCAAGTTTGTCACATTTGATGGATGAACTTTGATTATAAGGAAAACAATGGAAAGAATAGCTTTTCATGTCAAACCAAAGGATCAATATCATGTATCCGAATGAAGAAAATGTGTTCATATTGCCCAATCAATAAAAGAATAGAGACTGGTATAAGAATCAAAGTTTATCCCATTTGAGGAATGAACTTTGATTCTAAGCAAAATCGTGGAACGAAAAGCTTTTCTACTAAATAAAACAAGAATATTAGGTATCCTAATAAGGAGAATCTGTTTGTAGTGTTCAATCACAAAAAGAATGGAGATAATTATGAGAATCTCAGTTTCTCCCACTTGATGAATGACTCTATGGAAAATGGGTTTTTCCCATTAAAAAAAATCAATGCCGTGTACCTCAATAAGGATAATTTATTTATAGTGACAAATCACAGAAAGGAATAAAGATTATTATGAGAGTCTAAGTTTGTCCAATTTGATGAATGAAAATTGATTTTAAGGTAAATGGTGGAACAAGGCTTGTCCTGCCAAACTGAAGCCTTTATTTCATGTATTCTAATGTGAACAATGTATTTATAGTGTTGAATCACAAAAGGAATGGAAATTATTATAGGAATCCTAATTTGTCTCATTTAACGAACGTACTTTGATTATAAGAAAAATAGTGGAAAGAAAAGCTTTTTCTACCAAAAAAACCATTAATATTATTTATCCCATTGAAGAAAATATGTTTATAGTGCCCAATCACTAAAAAAATAGAGATTATTATAAAAACCCAAGTTTGCCCTATTTGATTGATGAACTTTGATTTTAAGGAAAATGGTGGAAAAAATTATTTTTTTGCCAAACCAAAGCATCAATATCATGCATCCCAATGAAGAGATATGTTTATTGCATCTAATTACAACTAAATGAGATTATTAAAAGAATCCAAGTTTATCTTATTTGATGGATGGATATTGACTTTAGGGAAAATAGTGGAAAGAAAAGCTTTTTTTGCTAAGCAAAATTGTCAGAATTGCGTATCCAATGAGGAAAATGTTTTTATAGTGCTCAACACAAAAAAAATATAGATTATTATAAGAATCCAAGTTTATCCCATTTCACGAATGAACTTTGGTTCTAAGGAAATTATGGAACGAAAAGCTTTTCCTACTAGAGAAAAGCATGAATATCATGTATCCCAACAAGAAGAATGTTTTTATAGCACTTAATCAACAAATGAATAGAGACGATTATGAGAATCCTAATTTATCTTATTTGATGAATGAACTTTGATTCTAAGGAAAATGGTTGAAAGAAAAGCTTTTCCCCCAAAAAACAAGCATCAGTAACTTGTATCGCAATAAGGAGAATGTGTTATAGTGCTCAATCACAAAAGGAATGGAGATTATTATGAGAATCCAAGTTTGTCCCATTTAACATATGAACATTGCTTCTAATGAAAATGGTGGAAAGATAAACTTTTCCTGCCAATGCAAATCTTCAATTTCGTGCATCCCAATGGAAAATGTATTTATAGTCCTTATAGACACCTTATTTTGTCCGAGCTAATTTGTAGTAATTTAGAGCATAGACGTGAAAGGGGGTGATGGTTGTCACCCAGCGAAAAAGTATTTTGAGGAGGTCAAGAAGGCTTAGGGATCATAGCAAAGATAAATGCAAAGGTGTGGCATCAAATGATGTTGTTCAAGGTATTCAAGGACAAAAGATATGAGAAAATTCATAATTTTGCTTAAATGTATCGATACATGGTTCTCATGTATTGATACAATGCTCCCACATCCCAAAAATTTGAAATATCCCTATTTGTATCGATACAACATGTAGATGTATGATACATAAGCCTCTGCATTGATATAGGACCTCATGTCTCGATACTAGGCCATGCCAAGACCAAAACATGCATTCTGTAAAGAAATGTATCAATATGTATCAACATGTATCGATACAGTGGTTCATAGTATCAATACAATGATCATTGTATCAATAAAATGTTCATTGTATCGATACCATCAAGGTTTTTGGATCAAATGTATCATATGTTATGTACTGTGTCGATGCATGCAGGCTATTTTCATGGTCTGAGCATTTTTTACTCATCCACCATTGATCCAAAACTCGATTTTAACAAATTTCTTTGCATCAAGAAAGATCAAAACCCATATTAAATTATGAATTTGGACTTTTGAATTAATCAAAAAATTTTTAAAGTCTAAATTGGATTAGCAAGGGTCAATATCACATGATCACCCTATTCCCTAGTTTATTGGCCAATATCACCACCAGCCACCCTATTTGCTAAAAAATCATTTTAGCATTTAAACCAGCCACCCTATGCCTATCACATTGGCAGCAAGTTGCTCCCTACAACTACCCTATAGCCACCATGCTAACATCACTTTGTCCCCTTTGAGAAATGGCTAAAAACACCACCAATTTGGCTTCAAAAGTCCGGTATAAATGGACCACTTTTATCTCAACAAAAAAAGGTTAGATTCTAACTTGTTTCAACTTCCAAAAACACATTCATACATCAAAAAAACCAAATCCCATAGCTCTTCACCCACCAGCCAAAAATAGCCCCAAAACACTCACTCTCAACCTTTACACATTTTAAAAATCACCCTTATCCATACTAAAACCAAAACCTCATTGCTTCTCTCTTTTTCTTACTTATTTACAACAAGGAAAAGAGGGAACTTTAAGCCATCTTTATTGCTCTAACTATTTGGCCAAAGTTAAAGTTTTATTGGTATAACTTTCTACTCTATCACTTTATTTTTTATTTTTAGCACCTTCCTCATTTAGTGAGCTCTCCATGTTTCCATCTCCCTCTTAGGATTATCATGCATTATGTTGGCTTTTGGTTGTGGTAGTTTAGGATTTGGATGCCTTAATGCCCTTTGATGTGCAAAATACCTCATTCCATCCTCATTAGTTTAACTTGCTCATGCATTTCATGCCATGTCCATGCATCTTGTTATCCTTAATCCACGTATGAATCATTAGCCTAACACATTTCAAGCATATTTACACATTAACTAGCATGAATCATTGCCGTTTTCACATTTTCTGGTCACAATGCGTAACACTTTCTTTGTCTAAACCATTGGTAAAGTTAGCATCACCATTCATGTCATGTGCCAACCCCTTGTATGTTTGTTGTCTTCTTTTTGTCAAAATGCATGTTTGATGGCTGTCAAAACTGATTTTCAAAACCCCCCAAGCTAGGCATGTTAACCTTAACCAATGAAGATTAGCATGGACTTAGCATTTTCCTTAAAGCTAGCAAAATATCTTAGCGAAAATTAAGTTTTCCAGATCTGGAATCTTGGTTAAACAAGCTTAAGTCTTTTGATTTTGAGATGAAAATGGTCCTACAATTATTCCTTAAATGTTTATGCCTTTTTCTTAAGTCAAAACCTTGAGTGGTATGATCAATGGGCTATTTTATTGTCCAAACTACTCGGAGGCTGTGCAAATAAGCTTGTGATGCTCATGCCACTCTTTTCCTTTAGTCATAGCCATTCTAATGCCAATGACTCGAGTTTGGACCCATAGACATAAAAAATAAGAGATATCCCCTGCTTTGCTTTGTCCCCTGCTGGCAGCATAACTATTGCAAATTCAAAAATCAAATCCTAAATGATTTTTCATGAATTTTCTGATATTTTTCTATCAAAGCATGTCAAATTATCTTTAAAATGATGCCTTATTCACCCCTGGATCATTCCAAATGAAAGAGTTATGATTTTTTAAGTCTAAACTATTTGGAACTTCTAGAATCTGAACATGTATTTTGGTTGTGCCGTTCAAGCCCACTAAATGATTTTTCCAAAATTTTCAAATATTTTTCCTAAAAGGTTCATGAAGTCCATTTTCATAAAGGTATTGTTTGCAATTTTTTGATACCAAATGAGTCCGAGGTGATTTTTCAAATTTTGACACAACTTGTCCCTCATATGCTCTGCCAGCAGCACTATCAATTTGAACTTCAAAATTTATTCCCCTAGAAAGTGACTTTTTTGGGTAGTGGGAATTTTTTTACGATGACCCTCATTAAGTTACCTTTATAAGTGTATCTTATCCATCCTCTAAATCTTTCAAACCAATTTAGAATAAATTCAGGAAGCAAGATAGCATGATGTTGTACCTTGTTTTTGGTTTTAGTCAAAATTGAGTTGTTTTCTCGAATTTCATCTCGAGACATTCGAATGTCTCGATGTTAACCCGATTAAACTTGAAAATATGGTTTGACCTCCCGTAGGCTCGTATCAATGCACAAACACATTTTAAATCTTTACTATCCTCATTCACAATAATTTCTTTTGCTAAAAGTTGTTGAAAGGCTCATACATTCCCTAAAACACAAGGTTTTGCTAACTTAAGTTTTCCAACTCAACTTCTCAAAGAGTGTCAAACGTATCAATTTTGGGGATACTCTAACCCTGCCTTTCCGAGAGGGTACTCCAACCCCATTTTTCAAAATTATCAAGATTAAAAAAATATTTTTTTGTCAAAATAAATTGTCATCCATGGGGATACTCTAACCCTGACCTTCTGAAGGGATACTCCAACTCTACTTTTTAAAATTGTCAAGATTAATAAAAACCTTCTTTATCAAAATTATTTATTATCCATGGGGACAATCCAATCCTAGCTTTTTGAAGGGATACTCCAACCTTATTTTCAACTACAATTAATTTTTTCTCATTCTCGGACTTCAACGAATGTGTCAAACAAATCTTGTTTAATTAAGAAACCCAGATACATCTAGAAAATTGTCAATTCGGTTATTCGTAGATAATCGATGCCAATAGTGAGATAAATTCCAATAGTCCACCTATTTTCTTTATCATTGCATTGAGTGATCCAGGTTATGTTACTTCATTTATTGCCTTACTAACATGATTTCCTTGTGATGACTATTTACATTCATGCTTTCAAAAGGTTTCAAATAAAATTAAAGGTAATGTTCCATGTAGGTATCTCTCCAATGCCTTAAGCGAAACATTCCATTTTCAAAGTAAAATCCAAAGGTCATTTTATTGAAAATCTCTATGTTCCCCATCTCTCTAGGGCGTATATGAGATTATATCTTTTTCACCAAAACCTAGATTTGTATTTCTATAAGATTCATGCATTAAAAAAGGGTTATATCGAAATAATGACAAGATAAGATCGAAATAATCAAAACTGAGATAAGACATAGCTAGTAAGGTATCGATTTTGAGCATCGTGAAAAGGTTCATACCTTATCGCGCATAACCAACACTTGAACTCAAATGGTGAATCTTTGCCTTACATAGACCACGAGATTGATGTTTTGAGTTTTGTAACTCAAAACATAGGTTTCAATAGACATCCGATCATGCCTAACCTAAAATGATCAGTGGTGAATCCAAGCATTGACCATTTCATGATGGTCATTCAAGACCAATTAGATGAGCAATTCACCTTATGGTCCCCTTCTTAGTACCATAAATCAGGAATCCATGCATTCTCATTCTCATCACGTAGCGAAAGAAATTCTCGATTAAGAACACATTTCCAACTTAGGAAAATATTTTAAGTCATACACATCCATGGATCCACGAGGATCCACCCCGAGGTACGTTGCAACAGTGCTCAATCATAAAAGGATTAGAGATTATTACAAGAATCCCAATTTGTCCTATTTGATGAATGAACTTTGATTTTAAGGAAAATAGTGGGAAAAAAGCTTTTCTCGCAAAAAAAGCATCAATATCATCTATCTTATTGAGAAGAATGTGTTAATTATGCCCAATCACTAAACGAATAGAGATGATTATGAGAACCCAAGTTTACCCTATTTGATAGATAAACTTTGATTATAAGGAAAAAGGTAGAAAAAATAGCTTTTCCTGTTAGACCAAAGCATCAATATCATGTATCCCAATGAAGAGAATGTGTTCATAGTGTCCAATCACTAAAAGAATGAAATTAGTACATGAATCAAAGTTTATCCCATTTGACGGATGAACTTTGATTCTAAGGAAAATCATGGACCGAAAAGCTTTTCCTACCAAACAAAACAAGAATATAGTGTATCCTTATAAGGAGAATGTGCTTGTGGTGCTTAATTAACAAAGGAATAAAGATTATTACAAGAATCTTAGTTTGTCCCATTTGACAAGCAAACTTTGACTGTATGGAAAATAATGGAATAAAAAGCTTTTCTCACCAAAAAAAAGCATCAATGTTGTGTACCCTAATGAGTAGAATCTGTTTATAGTGCTAAATCACAAAAAAAATCGAGATTATTATGGGAATCCAAGTTTGTCCCATTTGATGGATGGAAATTGATTCTAAGGAAAATGGTGGAAAAAAAAGCTTTTCCTACCAAACTAAAGCCTTAATTTTATGTATCCTAATATGGACAATGTATTTATAACACTCAATCTCAAAATGAATGTAAATTGTTACGGGAATCCTAGTTTGTCCTATTTAATGAATGAGCTTCGATTACAAGGAAAATAGTGGAAGGGAAAGCTTTTCCTGTAAAAAAAGCATCAAAATCATCTATCCTATTGAGGAGAACACGTTTTTAGTGCCCAATCACTGAAAGAATAGAGATTATTACCAGAACCCAAGTTTGCCCTATTTGATTGATAAACTTTAATTCAAAGGAAAATGATGGAAAGAATAGTTTTTCCTACCAAACTAAAGCATCAATATCGTGTATCCTAATGAGGGGAATGTGTTTATAGTACTAATCACTAAAAGAATGAAGATTGTTACAAGAATCCAAGTTTAGCCCATTTAATGGATGAACTTTGATTCCAAGAAAAATAATGGAGAGAAAAACTTTTTTCGCCAATAAAAAAGCATCAATATCGTGTATCCCACTAAGAAGAATGTGTTTATAGTGCCCATTCACCAAAAGAATAAAGATTATTACAAGAATCCAATTTTGCCCTATTAGATATATGAACTTTAATTCTAGGTTAAACCATGGAAAAAAAACCTTTTTCTACTAAACTAAAACATCAATATCGTGTATCCCAAGGAGTAAAATGTGTTTATAATACCTAATCACCAAAAAATGCAAATTCTTATGAGAATCCAAGTTAGTCCCTTTTAATGGATGCACTTTGATTCTAAGGAAAATGGTGGAATAAAAAGCTTTTCCTACTAAACCAAAGCATCAATATCAGTCCTTTTTAACGGATGCACTTTGATTCTAAGGAAAATGGTGGAATAAAAAGCTTTTCCTGCCAAACCAAAGCATCAATATCATGTATCCTAATAAAAAGAATGTGGTAATAGTGCCAATCATGAAATGAATGGAGGTTATTATGAGAAACCAAGTATGTCCCATTTGACAAATCAACTTTGATTCCAAGGAAAATGGTGGAATGAAAAAACTTTTCTTATTAATCAAAAGCTTTAAAACCTTGTATCCTAGTAAAGAGAATGTGTATATGTGCCCAATTGCAAAATGAATAGAGATTATTAAGAGAATCCAAGTTTGTCCTATTTCACGGATGAAATTTTATTTTTAAGAAAATAGTGGAAAGAAAACTTTTCTTACTAAACCAAAACATCAATATCGTGCATCTCATCAGGAGAATGTGCATGTCGCATCCAATTACCAACAAAATTGAGACTAATACTAGAATCTAAGTTTGTTCTATTTGATGGATGGGTCTTGAATCTAAGGAAAATGGTAGAAAGAAAAGTTTTTCTTGCCAAGCAAAAGCATTAAAGTGATGTATCCAATGGGGAGAATATCTTTATACTGCTCAATCAGCAAAGAAATGTAGATTATTATGAGAATCCAAGTTTATCCTATTTGATGGATGAACTTTGATTTGAAGGGAAATGGAGGAAAAAAAATCTTTTCGGACAACCAAAAGCATTAATATCATATATCCTGACAAAAAAGAATGTGGTTATGGTGCCTAATCACCAAAAGAATGGAGATTATTACAAGAATCTAAGTTTGTCCTATTTGACAGAGGAACTTTGATTATAAGGAAAAAAGGGCAAAAAAAGGTTTTCCTACTAAACAAAAGCATCAATATTGTGTATCCTTATAAGGAAAATATGTTCATAGTGCCTAATCATCAAAAGAATAGAGATTATTATGAGAATCCAATTTCTAAGGTAAATGGTGGAAAGAAAAACTTTTCCTACGAAACAAAAGCATCAATATTGGGTATCCTAATGAGGAGAATGTGCAGTGCCCTATCAATAAAAAAATGGGGATAATTATGGGAGTTTGTGACATTGGCAAACTAGTTTTGATTGTAAGGAAAATAAGGAAAGAAAAGCTTTTCCTGCCAAATAGAGGCATCAATATCGTGTATCCTAATTAAGAGAATGTGTTTATGGTGCCCAATCACAATAAAAAAAATTGTAAATTGATATGAGACACCAAGTTTATCCCATCTAATGAACCTACTTTGATTTTAAGGAAAATGGTTCATAGGAAAGCTTTTTCTACCAAACCAAACCATTAATCTCGTGTATCCTAATCTGAAAAATATGTTTATAGTGCTCTATCACAAAAAGAATAGAGATTATTACAAGAATTTTACTTTATCCCATTTGATTAATGAACTTTGATTCTAAGGAAAATGGTGGAAAGAAAAGCTTTTCCTGCCAATAAAAAACATCAATATCATCTGTCCCACTGAGGCTAATGTGTTTATAGTGCCTAATCAACAAAAGAATAGAGATTATTACAAGAATCCAAGTTTATCCCATTTGATAGATGAAATTTGATTCCAAGGTAAATGGTGGAAAGAAAAAATTTCCTGCCAAACCAAAGCACCAATTTCATGTATCCCAAGAAGAAGAATATGTTATAGTGCCTAATCACCAAAAAAATGTAGATTTTTACAAGAAGCCAAATTTATTCCTTTTAACGGATGTACTTTGATTCTAAGAAAAATGGTGGAATGAAAAGCTTTGCCTACCAAACCAAAGTATCAATATCATGTATCCTAATGAGGAGGATATGGTAATAGTGCCTAATCGTAAAAAGAGTGGAGATTACTATGAGACGTTTGATTGAAAAACTTTGATTCTAAAGAAGATGGTGGAAAGAAAAACTTTTTTGCCAATAAAAAAGCATCAATATTGTGTATCCCACTAAGGCGAATGTGCTTATAGTGCCCAATCACTAAAAGAATAGAGATTATTATAAAAATCCAAGTTTGTCCCACTTGATAGATGAAATTTTATTCTAAGGAAAATGGTGGAAAGAAAAACTTTTCCTGCTAAACCAACTATGAATACCATGTATCCTAAAGAGAAGAATGTGTTTATAGTGCCCAATGACCAAAAGAATGCAGATTCTTACAAGAAGCCAAGTTTATTCCTTTTAACAAATGCACTTTGATTCTAAGGAAAATGATGGAATAAAAAGCTTTACCTGCTAAACCAAAGCATAAATACCATGTATCCCAATGAAAAGAATATGGCAATAGTGCCTAATCATAAAAAGAATAGAGATTATTATGAGAAACCAAGTGTCCTATTTGATGGACAAACTTTGATTCCAACAAAAAATAGTAGAATATAAAGCTTTTCTTGTTAATCCAAAGCATCAAAACTATGTATCCTAGTGCGAAGAATGTGTATATAGTGCCCAATCGCAAAATGAATAGAGATTTTGATGAGAATACAAGCTTGTACCATTTCACGAATGAAATTTTACTTTGAGGAAAATAGCGAAAGGAAAATTTTTTTAACCAAACCAAAGCATCAATATCATGTATCGTAATAAGGAGAATATGTTTATTGCATCTAATTACCCACATAGTTAAGATTATTACGAGAATCCAAGTTTGTTTTATTTAATGGATGGATCTCGATTCTAAGGAAAATGATAAAAGGAAAAGCTTTTCTTGCCAAGCAAAAGCATCAAAATGAAACATCCAATAGGGAGAATATCTTTACAGTGCTCAATCACCAAAAGAATGGAGATTACTACAAGAATCTAACATTGTCCTATTTGATGAAGGAACTTTGATTCTAAGGAAAAAGTGATAAAAAAAGCTTTTCCTAGCAAACACAAACATCAACATCATGTATCATAATGAGGAAAATATGTTCATGGTGCCCAACCATCAAAAGAATAGAGATTATACAAAAATCCAAGTTTGCCACATTTGACGGATGAACTTTGATTCTAAGGTAAATGGTGGAAAGAAAAACTTTTCTTGCCAAACAAAAGCATCAATATCGTGTATCCCAATGAGAAGAATGTGTTCATAGTGCCCTATCAACAAAAGAATAAGGATAATTATAGGAGTTTGTGACATCAAATTAATTTTGATTATAAGAAAAATAGGGAAAGAAAAGCTTTTCCTACGTCAATATTGTGTATCCCAATAAGAAAAATGTGTTTATGGTGCCCAATCATAAAAAAAAAATTGGAGATTGTTATGAGAATCCAAGTTTACCCCATTTAATGGACCAACTTTG
This sequence comes from Adansonia gregorii, assembly GCA_038382025.1. NCBI lineage: Eukaryota > Viridiplantae > Streptophyta > Magnoliopsida > Malvales > Malvaceae > Adansonia > Adansonia gregorii. The sequence goes on along the minus strand of JBBYHO010261325.1, from coordinate 5,539 downwards.
ATTCTAGGGAAAATGGTGCAAGGGAAAGCTTTTCCAACCAAACCAAACCATCAATCTTGTGTATCCCAATATGGAAAATATGTTTATAGTGCTCTATCACAAAAAGAATAGAGATTATTATAAGAATTTTACTTTATCCCATTTGATTTATGAACTTTGATTCTAAGGAAAATAGTGGAAGGAAAAGCTTTTGTCACCAGTAAAAAAGCATTAATATCGTGTATCCTACTGAGGTGAATATGTTTATAATGCCTAATCACCAAAAGAATAGAGAGTATTACAAGAATCTAAGTTTATCTCATTTGATAGATGAAATTTGATTTTATTGTAAATGGTGGAAAGAAAAACTTTTCCTGCCAAACTAAAGCATCAATATCATGTATCCCAAGGAGAAGAATGTGTTTATAATGCCCAATCACCAAAAGAATGCAGATTTTTACGAGAAAGCCAAGTTTGTTCCTTTTAATGGATACACTTTGATTCTAAGGAAAATGGTGGTGAAAAGCTTTACCTACCAAACCAAAGCATCAAGATCATGTATCCCAATGAGGAAAATGTGGCAATAGTGTCCAATCATAAAAAGAATGGAGATTGTTATGAGAAACCAAGCGTGTCCCATTTGACAGACAAACTTTGATTCTAAGGAAAATGTTAGAAGGAAAAGCTTTTCTTGTTAATCCAAAGCATCAAAACTGTTTATCCTAGTGAGAAGAATGTGTATATGTGCCTAATCGTAAAATGAATATAGATTATTACGAGAATCCAAGTTTATACCATTTCATGGATGAAATTTTATTTTGCGAAAAATGGTGGATAAAAAACTTTTCTTACCAAACAAGAGGATCAATATTGTGCATCGCAATAAGGAGAATGTTTTTATTACATCCAATTACCAACATAGTTAAAATTATTACAAGAATCCAAGTTTGTCCTATTTGATGTATGGATCTTGATTCTAAGGAAAATGGTAAAAGGAAAAGCTTTTCTTGCCAAGCAAAAGCATTAGAATGATGTATCCAATAAGTAGAATATCTTTATAGTGCTCAGTCACCAAAAGAATAGAGATTATTGCAAGAATCTAAGTTTATCCTATTTAATGAAGGGACTTTGATGCTAAGGAAAAAGGGAGAAAAAACTTTTCCTGCCAAACACAAGCATCAATATCATGTATCTTATTGAGGAAAATATGTTCATATGCCCAATCTTAAAACAATGGAGATTGTTATGAGAAGCCAAGTTTGTCCCATTTGACGGATGAGCTTTACATGTAAGGTAAATGGTGGAAAGAAAAACTTTTCCTGCGAAACAGAAGCATCAATATCATATATCCCAATAGGGAAAATGGGTTCATAGTGCCCTATTACCAAAGGAATAGAGATAATTATGAGAGCTTATGACATTGGTGAACTAATTTTAATTGTAATGAAAATGGGGAAAGAAAAGCTTTTCCTTCCAAATAGAGCCATTAATGTCGTATATCGCAATAAGGAGAATGTGTTTATGGTGCCTAATCATAAAAAAAAATTAAAGATTATTAAAATCCAAGTTTGTCCCATTTAATGGACCAACTTTGATTCGAAGGAAAATGGTGCAATGGAAAGCTTTTTCTACCAAACCAAGCCATTAATTTTTATGTATCCTAATGTGGAAAATATGTTTATAGCGCTTTATCACAAAAATAATGGAGATTATTACAAGAATTTTGCTTTATCCCATTTGATTGATGAACTTTGATTCCATGGAAAATGGTGCAAAAAAAAAGTTTTCTCACCAATAGAAAAGCATCAGCATCATTTATCCCACTAAGAAAAATGTGCTTATAATGCCCAATCACCCAAAAATATAGATTATTACAAGAATCCAAGTTTTTCATATTTCATAGATGAATTTTGATTCTAAGGTAAATGGTGGAAAGAAAACTTTTTCCTGCCAAACTAAAGCATCAATATCGTGTATCCCAAGAAAAAAAATTTGTTCGTAATGCCTAATGACCAAAAGAATGCAGATTCTTACTAGAATCCAAGTTTATCCCTTTTGATGGAAGAATTTTGATTCTAAAGGAAATGGTGGAATGAAAAGCTTTACTTGCCAAACCAAAGCATCAATATCATGCATCCCAATAAGAAGAATATGGTAATATTGCCCAATCATAAAAGGAATGGAAATTATTATGAGAAACCAAGTGTGTCTTATTTAACAGACAAACTTTGATTCTAAGGAAAATGGTGAAATGAAAAGCTTTTCTTGTTCATCTAAAGCATCAAAACTGTGTATCCTGGTGAGGAGAATGTGTATATAGTGCCAATCACAAATGAATAGAGATTATTATGAGAATCCAAGTTTATACCATTTCACGGATAAAATTTTATTTTGAGGAAAATGGTGGAAAGAAAACTTTGTACCAAATCAAAGCATTAATATTGTGAATCGCAATAGGGAGAATGTGTTTATTTCATCCAATTACCACATAGTTGAGATTATTATGAGAATCCAAGTTTGTTCAATTTAATAGATGGATCTTGATTCTAAGGAAATTGGTAGAAAGAAATGCTTTTCTTGCCAAGCAAAAGCATCAAAATGACATATCCAATGGGGAGAATATCTTTATAGTGCTCAATCACCAAACAAATCGAGATTATTACAAGAACTTAAGTTTGTCCAATTTGAAGAGAAACTGTGATTCGAAGGAAAAAGGGGGACAAAAAGCTTTTCTTACCAAACACAAGCATCAATATTGTGTATCCTAATAAGGAAAATATGTTTATAGTGCTTAATCACTGAAGGAAAATAGTGCAATGAAAAGCTTTTCCTATCAAACCAAACCATTAATTTCATGTATCCCAAAATGGAAAATATGCTTATAGTGCTCTATCACAAAAAGAATGAAGATTATTGCAAGAACTTTATTTTACCCCATTTGATGGATAAACTTTGATTCAGTGGAAAATGGTGGAAAGAAAAGCTTTTCTCCCAATCAAAAAGCACTAGTATCATGTGTCCCACTGAGGAAAATGTGTTTATAGTGCCTAATCACCAAAAGAACATAGATTATTACAAGAATCCAAGTTTGTCACATTTCATAGATGAACTTTGATTCTAAGGTAAATGGTGAAAAGAAAGACTTTTCTTGCTAAACCAAAGCATCAATATTATGTACCCCAATGAAGAGAATGTGTTTATAATGCCAATCACCAAAAGAATGCAGATTTTTATGTGAATCTAAGTTATCCTTTTTGATGGACGCACTTTGATTCTAAGGAAAATGGTGGAATGAAAAGCTTTGCCTACCAAATCAAAGCATCAATATCATGTATCCCAATAAGGAGAATGTGGTAATAGTGCCCAATCATAAAAAGAATAGAGATCATTATTAGAAACCAAGTGTGTCCTATTTGATGGATAAACTTTGATTCCAAGGAAAATGGTGGAATAAAAAGCTTTCTTTGTTTATCAAAAGCATCAAAACCATGCATCGTAGTGAGGAGAATGTGTATGTAGTGCTGAACCATAAAATGTATAATGATTATTATGAGAATCTAAGTTTGTCTTATTTAACAAATAAAATTTTAGTTTAAGGAAAATGGTTAAAAGAAAACTTTTCTTACCAAACCAAAGCATCAATATCGTGTACCCGAATGAGGAAAATGTGTTTATTGCATCCAATTACCAATATAATTGAGACTACTATAAGAATCCAAGCTTGTCCTATTTGACAGATGGATCTTGACTTTAAGGAAAATGGTCAAAATAAAAAGTTTTTCTTGCCAAGCAAAAGCATTAGAAATATGCATCCAATAGGGAGAATATCTTTATAGTGCTCAATCACAAAAAAAAATATTGATTAGTATGAGAATCCAAGTTTATCCCATTTGATGGATAAACTTTGATTGAAAGGAAAATGGTGGAAAAAAAATCTTTACCTACCAACCAAAAGTATTAATATAGTGTATCCTAACAAAGAGAATGTGTTTATAGTGCCTAATCACCAAAAGAATGGAGATTATTACAAGAATCTAAGTATGATGGAGGAACTTTAATTTTAAGGAAAAAGAGGGTAAGAAAAGTTTTTCCAGCCAAACAAAAGCATTAATATCGTGTATCCCAATAAGGAAAATGTGTTCGTAGTCCCTAATCATCAAAAGAATAGAGATTATTACAAAATCCAAGTTAGTTACATTTGACGAATGATTTTGATTTTAAGGTAAATAGTGGAAAGAAAAACTTTCCCTACCAAATAGAAGCATCAATTTTGTGTATTCCAATAAGGAGAATGTGTTGCTACTGCTATATCACCAAAAGAATGGAGATAATTATGAGAGTTTATGACATTGTTGAACTAATTTCAATTGTAAGGAAAATAGGGAAAGAAAAGCTTTTTATACCAAATAAAGGCAACAATATTATGTATCCCAATTACGAGAATGTGTTTTATGGTACCCAATCACAAAAAAATTGGACATTGTTGTGAGAATCCAAGTTTGTCCCTTTTAATGGACCAACTTTGATTCCAAGGAAAATGGTGCGAGGGAAAGCTTTTCCTACCAAATCGAGCCACCATTTTCATGTATCCCAATGTGGAAAATATGTTTATAGCGCTCTATCACAAAAAGAATGGAGATTATAACAAGAATTTTTCTTTATCCTATTTGATGGATGAACTTTGATTCTAAGGAATGTGTTGGAAAGAAAAGCTTTTCCCACTAATAAAAAAGCATCAATATCATGTATTCTACTGAGGAAAATATGTTTATAGTGCCTAATCACCAAAAGAATAGAGATTATTATAAGAATCCAAGTTTGTCCTATTTGATAGATGAAATTTTATTCTAAGGTAAATAGTGAAAGGAAAATCTTTTCTTGCCAAACCAAAGCATCAATATCGTGTATCCCAAGGAGAAGAAAGTGTTTATAGTGCCCAATCAGCAAAATAATGCAGATTTTTACAAGAATCCAAGTTTATCCCTTTTAACGGATGCATTTTGATTATAAGGAAAATGGTGGAATGGAAAGCTTTTCTTGTAAAACCACAACCTCAATATCATGTCTCTCAGTAAGGAAAATATGGTAATAGTGCCCAATCATAAAAGAATGGAGATTAAAATGAGAAACTAAGTGTGTCCCATTTGATTGATAAACTTTGATTCTAAGCAAAATGGTGGAATGAAAAGCTTTTCTTATTAATCCAAAAGCTTCAAACTGTGTATCATAGTAAAGAGAATGTGTATATAGTGCCCAACCATAAAATGAAGATTATTAAGAGAATTCAAGTTTATCCTATTTAATGGATGTAGACACCTTATTTTGTCCGGGCTAATTTTTTTAACAATCTGGAGCATCGACGTAAAAGGGGACAATGACGTCGCCCGGCGAAAAAGCTTTTAAGGATGTCAAGAAGGCCTAGAGATCATGTCAAAGGTAAATACAAAGATATGGCATCAAGGGACGTAGTCTGAGGTATCCTAGGGACAAAGGAATTAAGAAAATTCATAATTTTACTTAGGTGTATCGATACATGGTTTTCATGTATCGATACAATCCT